>CM066033.1:805434967-805598181 GCA_033557465.1 Ichthyophis bannanicus
GACACTCAATGCAAAAGACTGGAAATCCCCCATCTCGCTGCTGGACGGCTGTGTCCTGTCGTTTTTAAAGGTTGGGTTTAGATATTTAAGTCTTTAACTAAATAAGGGTTGCTGGTGCATACTTTTACTACTAAAACTATGCCTAATAGTTTTAACTGCTAACGTTGTTCACCCAACCTGAATTTTTAATTAATCTCAGGTCCTTAATGTATGCTGATGAGAAAAACCCAGTTGCACACTGAGAGTGAATACATGGTACCCATCCTTTCCTTTAAGAGGTTTGTAAACACCTATAAAGATACAATTAATCCCAGGGGTAGGTGGTGCTACAGAGTACCCTTGTCCTGTGCTTCTAAGGTAATCTGTTACCAAACAGCCAGGGGGAGTCCCACAGCCCTTGACCTTTGGATAGAGAGAGGTCCGTTGGGATTTCTATGTTTTTCAACCAAAAAGCTCTCGTCTTTCTCGTTGTTTTTAAATTGGAAAAGCGAAAGCTTTTTTTTCTGCTACTAGGACCCTGACCAAGTATTATCTTAAACTGGAAGGTCTCGTTCTGCTGGGTTCTAAATTTAACCAGAAAGTTCTCTGCTGTTTTTTGAACTTTAAAATGAAAACTCTTTGCTACTACTAGGCCCTGACTGATTTAACAAATACATTGGGTTCACAAATTAATCAGCTTTAATCTAAAGAATTCCTTTTCCCCCAAGATTTAGAAAAATTCCGATAAGAAAATACTTACAATAGCAGATCTCTCTCCAGAAGTAGCAGTCCCCATTTGTAGTCCTTCAAGTCTCTATGCTCTATGTTTGGCTGTTAGCAGAGTCCTGTCCTGGTTTCTGCATTTGCACTATGTTTGGTGTTCTGTATTGTTGCTCTGAAGTTGTTCTGATGTATTTTTATACACCGTTATACAGATAATGTTTAGCTCAGTTAAACATAAAGTTGCCTTTAAAAAAACTTTTCCCAGGAATCCACCTGATTATGGCCATTGATTTGGGATCTGATGATGTTAAAGTGATCTCGGTATCTTTGCCTTGTTTTTCTCTTTTAGGGTGCATTTTGCTTTGACTGATAGCACCTATGTGTAAGGGTCAA
This sequence comes from Ichthyophis bannanicus, assembly GCA_033557465.1. Taxonomy (NCBI): domain Eukaryota; kingdom Metazoa; phylum Chordata; class Amphibia; order Gymnophiona; family Ichthyophiidae; genus Ichthyophis; species Ichthyophis bannanicus. Next base: position 805,436,063 of record CM066033.1, read on the forward strand.
TCCATCTCTCTGTCCATCCGTCTGTCTATGTCGGTTTGTGTGGACATGTGCCAACAGATGCATAGGGCTTCGGTAGGAGGGCAAGAGCATCAGCAAAAGAGCCGGCGGGAGATTCCAGTCCTGTTTGGCATAGGAGGCAGAGCTGCAGCTGAGAATAGCTGGCAAAAGTTTTCAGGTCCTGCTTGACTGTTCACCACTGCTGTGCTGCCTCATGTAACATCGGGAGTCCCCAAGTCACTCTGGCAGTTAGGCGGAGCTAGTGGGAGTCTCCAGGTCACTTGTGAAGATGGGTTTGGGAATCAAGGAAGGGGTGGAGCAAAAGGGGCATGTTAGAAAGGAGGAAAGAGGAGGGGAATGGTAAAGATTGAAGCACAAGGGAAGGGGTAGCATTTTGAGGGGAGGGATGAAGGGGTGGGGCATAAGGGAGGAGGAGGTGGGGTTAGAGGAGGGAAGGAAAGAGGCTGCAAGGAGAGAGTAGAGTGTAGGGAGAAAGGGGAATTAGGATAGTACAAGAGGGTTCATGAATGTAGGGGAAAGTGCAGGAAGAGAGAGGGGAAGGGAGGAAAGGAGTGAGTGTGTGGTAGAGAAAGAAAACATAGTGCAAGGTTGGGTGTCAGGGGATCGAGAGGAGAGAGAGTGTATGGTTAGGTGGTAGGGAAGGAAGGAAATTGGCAAAGAGTAGGGAGGGGAAATAGTGCAAGAGGGTGGGAGAGACAGGAAGTATGTTGAGGATGATGTGGGAAAGAGCAAGCGAGAGAGAAGCCTAGATGCCCACATCAACTCATATACATATCCCCTGCCTTCTGACATCCTATTAACCACAAAGGCATGCCTAAGACTGCAAATGGAGGAAAGCTGAAACGTGTCATTGCATATCACTGTAAGTGTGCACTTTTTAAACTTCTTTTTGGGTTTGTTTTGGATGGTTTCGCTCACAATTTTTCAGTAGTAGCTCAATGCGAATTACATTTAAGTATAGTAGGTAGTTCTCCATTGATGAGCAGTGTTAATGCAGGCAGACTTGATGGCGATGTCCATCCAAATGGATCCTAGTGTACTGTGCTGTCCTAAGCTCAGGGAAACCTTTTTCTGGGTGTCCCTTAATCACTGATACATCTCCTGCCTTTCTTCAGTCTATTTTTTTCCACCAGACAAGTAGGACACAGCTAAATCTCCTTATCCACAAGTCCAACCCAAACTAAAAAAATAGTAATTATAATTACATAAAGCATTAAAGAAGCTCCATGGCAGTGATGGATGCCTCCAAGTTGCTTGGGGTTTTAGAACCAATACAAATTCCCAAGTGGCAGAAGGATGTTTGGCCTTAGGCTGTGACAAGATACCAAATGGAGAAGGATGTTTGACCGCACCACCTACCATAGATGTGTCAAGGCACCAAATGGGGGAGAGCTGCCAACGCGTTCCCAAAATGTCTAAAATCCCTGGATGTTCCTACCCTGCTGACTCTCCCACACCTAACAGAGCTCTTGTTTGAACTGATGCTAAAGAAGTGTGCCAAAATAAAGCATGTGGCCCCTGCTACCCATCACACTGGTGAGTTCACTCAGTCTCATAGGACTGACAGCAGGAAAGGCTTCAATCCAAGAAGAAAAAGCAAACACTGAAGGAGTCCCCCCAGCAGAAGCCTTTACATAAGAGATTCTTTCCAGCGTTGAAGGAGCCCTTTCCTCTAAGCAACCTGCTGCACATTACATGGACACTGCTGACACGTCCAAACTGGTCTTCCTCCCGGAATCCTCTTTCCTCCACTCTTCTGCACCAGGAGCTAATCAGCAAACCATAATCCCACCCCTCCTTGGTCAAGGAGATTGGCTTTCCTCCCTAGAACCTCAAAGACACCACCTTGTATTCCCATTGATCCTCACCATTGGCCATTCCTGCATTTCACCTTTTAGGGGCACCACCATTAGTACTGGATGCTTCTCTTTGACTGATCATCAGCATCCAGGGTATATGCAAAGACAGTAATTTTATAAGAGCACCAAGAAAAGATACATGATTCTTAGGTGCAGAAGTCCCTATTTTACAGGTCTTATGTACGTGAATGGACATTTCTGCAGTTCCTTTCCATGGTCGCTATTGTGTAAGTAAAGAAGTCAAGAAGCACTCAGAATATGGAAACTGACTCTGGCCATGAAATATAGTCTTCAAGTGTGTTGTGCACTTGATGTAAACAATAGGTCCACTAAAATAAATTTTGAGTTCTCCACCAGGTCACTTCCATTTCCTCTTCTCTGTCTTGACTCTCAAATCCTTCTTTCAATCTCTGTGACCCATTCTTCCTTTCTAATCTCAATGAGGAGGAAACTGCACATCTTCTCTCCTCCTCCAAATTAACTACCTCTTCCTCTGATTCATTCCCACCTCTCTACTATTCCCCATTATTTTCCATTTCATCTGTCACATCCTCAATCTATTGTTCTCTATTACAACTACTCCTACTGACTTCAAACATGCTGTTGTGACACTGCTCTTCAAGAAACTTTCACTGAACCCTACTTACACTTCCAATTATCCTGTTTTGACTTTCTTCTCAAGCCATTTCTGATCCACTGTAGTTTCACATTTGTCCTATACATTCAACAGAAATGACTAAGCTGGAGTCTCCAGTTACCTGTTTCTGACCAATCCAAGAGCCTCTACTCAATCCTCATTTTCTTGAACCTATCTGCTGCTTTTGATACTGTTGATAACCATCAGACTACTTGTCTGATCTTGCTGCCGGGATGACACGCCGTTATCTGAAACCGAATATGGCCAAGGTGGAACATATTACCTTTCCCCCTAAACACACCTCCTCCCTTCCTGCCTTCTCAATTTCTGTGGATGACACTATCATCATCCTCCCTGTTTCCTCTGCTCGCAATCTTGGGATCATTTTTGACTTTTTTGTTTTTTTCCAATGCCCGTATCCAATTGATAGTGAAAACATATTACTAAGACCCTTATCCACTCTCTTGTCATCCCCCATCTAGACTATTGCAACCTGCTCCTCGCTGGTCTCCTATTGGGACATCTCTGTTCACTCCAATCCTTTAAAAACTCAGCTGTATGGCAAATCTCTTCCATTGTCACTATGCTCACATAGTCCCTCTTCTCAAATCATTTTACTGGCTCCCTATTTGTTTCTGCATACAGTTCTGACTTCTACTAACCTACAAATGCATGCACTCTGCAGCTCCTCATTACCTCTCCTCTTATCTCTCCCTACAACCTTCCTTGTGAACTCCACTCATAAGGCAAATCACTTTTATCTGTGGCCTTCTCTTCCGCTGTCTACTTCAAAATCTATTCATTCCACCTTGTTGCACCGTATGCCTGGAATAGTCTACCTGAGTTAGTATGTCAGGCTCCATCTCTGGTCCTTTTCAAATCCTAAAATGTTAACTTTTGAGACTGCTTTTCGATTCTGACCCCCTTATTCTCCTGCTTAACATCCAGGTGTATTTTAATCATTTCCCTCTTGAACAACCTAATCTCCTGTTTGTTGTGTTAGTGTGTCTGGAATAGATTGCCGAGCAAGAACTGTCTTATGTCTTTATCTACAGCACTGCAAAAGCCTTTTGCACTATACAAACGATAAGTGGTACAGGATTAGTGGTAGTGGCCAGAACCTGCATGCAACTATCTTCACTACGACTTTTCAACCTGTCATGGGTCTGGGGCCTTCTGTATGTGTTTCCTCCTTTTTCATTCATATCTAGAGTCTTACAGCAAATTCTCCTTGACAAGGCCACAGTAATCTATGTAGTACACCCAGTGGGTCAGACAAATCTGGTTCCTGCTCCTCCTCTCATTAATAAAGGATCAGCCTGCTCCGTTGGAGACACATCCATCTTTCCTGATGAAGCAGGGAAGGTGATTGCTTGGTTCTCATTACATGATGGTTAGGAACATGATAATTGCTTGCATTTTGGTCTCACAAGAAGTAAAAAATGTTGTTTTGACATCCAGGAAACACTCCTCTAAGAAATTCTATAGGCTCAAATAGGAGTCACTTCTTTCACTGCTGTGCCATTTATCAGTTCCATGCATTCTCTTGCTCCCCCTCTTGATGCCATACAATTATATCTCTGTTACCTCTCTTAAAGTGACAATAAGGCAACCTAAGTGGAACTGCACTTCATGTCATGCAAGCATATCACACTGAGGTAGACAATAAACCCATCTCCATACATCCATAGATTTCAGTGTTCATGCAAAGACTCATGAATACAAGGTCTCTATTATGCAAACCTATATCAACATTGGACCTCAACACTGTCTTGCGAAGTTGGTGGAGCTACCATTTGAGCCACTGGAAAAGGGAGACCATTTTTTTCTGTTTGCCATCACCTCATCATGCCAAATCAGTGAATTTTAGGCCCTCGTCCACAAATTCCCATGCCCACAGTTTCTGCCAAATAAGTTTGTCCTCCATACTCATCAAGTTCTTTCCCAAAGTATTGTCTCCCTTCCACTTCAATCAATCCATTGTGCTTCCCAGCTTTTTCCCAAAGCCTCACTCCATTCGAGAAGCAGATGTTCTCCATTTTCTTGATTGTAGGAGAACATTTCTATACTGTCTTTTTGGCCACACGGGATTTTCGTAAAATCTCTCAACTTTTTATTTCATTAAGTCCAAACAACTTGCAGACAAGGGGACCCTGTCTAGTTGGGTCTCCAAGTGCATCAATTTCTGTTATAATGGAGCTCCTCAACCATCTCCAGATAGAATCATGGCACATCATCTAAGACCAAAAGCTACTAATATAGAACATGTGTACTGTCACAGGGTAGACCCAACAGAGCCTATACAGATGGAGATCAGCATGGAAGATCAGGGAGAATCTGACAGCATAAACAAAAACCTGTCAGGCAGTTGCTATTGGCAACTAGGACACACGTGGTCAGGCGCTAGGAAGACACACCCAGGCAGCAGGGAAATGGAGATTTCATTACCTGATGTGGATCAGCTGGGAGGAGGTGGAGCCCAGAGACACGTACATAAGGCATGCTCACAAACAGTTAGGGAGAAGAAGGGAAAGAAGGAGAAGAAAGAGGAAAGGAAATGGAATGAGAAAGGGAGAGAGACGGGTAATCAGTCTCATACCCGAACCAAGACCGGTGGCAGCGAGAGAATGAACAAGTGTGTCAGCGTGAAAACCAACAGGAGAGTCTGAGTGATTCCCAGGACCTGTTTGATACGTATGGAAGTCAGCAGCTGGATGCTGAGTGTGTGAATGAAAGTCACGAGAGACGTGGGAAGATTCTTACAGAAGGTAACAGAGCAGTAACTACAGAGAGGGGCTGTTTCCTACCTGAATGGGTAAAACCCAGAGTTATTAGGAAAAGCCAACCAGGAACAAGTTTAAAGGAAGCAGAGAGTAACTTCTTTCCTTGTGCTAGCAGCAACAGGAAAAAGGAAGGTTTCTTACCTACAGGAGCTTGTAACTCTGCTAGCAATCTTAAATACCAAGCTTTTAACAAAGTGCCGTCTGGAGCAGTGCAATCACACACAGCTGTGCAGAGGGAGCTAAGCCCTACCAAGCTCAAAGCCTATCACGAACATTCTAATAGCAGAGCCAGTGAATGTTTTCAGTTTCCCTTTAACCACCAGCAGGGAAAGAGCTTCTACAAGCCATACACAGAGGCATACGGTAATTCCCAGCAGGGCATTTGCTCAGAGAAGGGAAGTGATTTCCTGTTAGACGGAGCAAGCCAACTTCACTCTAGTGAACCAGCTGACCAAACTAACGTATGTACAAGTGATTATGAACAGATGCAGTGTGATACTTCTGATATACAAGTGAGTCCAGAAGATATGGATTGTTCTTTATCAATTGCTGACCACATGTTCTCTCTAAGATAAAGTAATAAGTTTAACCAGAAGTTAAAGCAACAATATATTTGCTGACAAAGGTTTCTCAGTTAAGCAGTAAAACTAGGCTGTAGTAAAGCAGAAAAAGGGAAGTCTGTTTGCTAACAGAAGGACTGTTTAAATACTTTTCTTTTGCTAGATTTAAAGGCTGAAGTAAAGCTATTTCTGTTCTACTCTATTCTTTTGTTATATGCCCGGAGAGGCTTTGTTATTTGTGTTGCCAAGTTAAGAAAAACCTCGTGGACGGGGAAATAAAGCCCTTGTTTGAAACTTTAACTGTGTGCACAACTAATTCTTACCAGAGAAGGCACAAACTACAACTCCCAGAGGGCCAGGCAGGGCTGTCTGCATCTTCATACAGAGCCAGGAGAGGAATCATCGCGTGATACCTGACCCCACCAGTAGAGCCCGCTGAGGGTGTGACAGTACTCAATATCTCTTGATATACATTTGCAAAGCTGCTATCTGAACCACAGTGCATGTATTCTCCATTAAGTTGCTTCCTCTTCCTTTTGAAACAGTGTAGTAGGGCAATCTATCCTGTGCAACTTCTTTGCCATCTGGTGTGGATTTGTTTTTTCCATATCAGCCCTCCTGCGGCCTGCTCCGACAAAAAAATCAAATACCAAACGTTTTTGTTTTTTTTTCCGGTGAATTCTGTTATTTGTATTGTTAGTTTATTCATGTTGACAGGTTTATTGATTGCGATTATAAAGAAAAGAGCAAAATATAATCTTGTACAACTATATCACAAGAAATAAAAATAGAGTTGTCTGTTCTCTATAGGTTTCAGATCTTTCACCCTGGATCTCATCGGAGCTTACAGATCTCCAGGAACAAGCAGGAATGAGTCTTCACATATGGGTACGTCGGCCGCCGATGGAGCCCACACGGGAATGCTCCCCAGCATCCAATCAGAAAGCTTTTGGGAGCATCCCCCGCACCTGTGCGGTGACTTCCCGCCTTTCCCACTGCCTCTCCCCAGTTTTTCGTTTTTTTTTCCGCGGAGCCAGCATGACGTACCTCCTGTCACCCGCAGAAACCTTTTTCTCTAAAATCCTTTTTTTCTTGTGGTCGCGGCCGTCTTTCCTGCCGACACCGGCACTGCCGGTGCCTTATTATTGTATTTTCCAACTTCTAGGTATTTTTTCTCCTCGGTTTCGTTTTCCCTTCTGGTACCTACCAGGCCTTTCCAGCATGGAGCCTTCTTCCCCTAAGAAGTGCCTTCACTGTGGAAGCTTAGTTTTATTTTTAGAGTCCACTGCCTGGTGTCTAACCTGTTTGGGTCCTGACCCTTTTTCCCCCGGTCCATCGGGCTATAGTATTGGGAGAAGACCTTCTCTTTTTCGGGTATCCCTCGAGGCCGTTTTTCCTCCTGAGGTGAGGATACCGTTTTTTTCTTCTCTCCAGGATCAGGTAACCCACAAACGGTCTGTTAAAACTAGCCAATTCTTGAGGGGTAAGTCTCATGCCCAGCATGATGACGGCTCCGGCCTTCCCGTCAAGACCCCTTTGGCGATAAAACCCCGGCGGGAGTCTTCGGGCTCCAAAGCATCCACGGGGTTTCAGGTTGTTCCAGGGGTTCACTCCTCACAGAACATACCTGAGCCATGCTCGAGGGTGGTATTCGCTTCGAGCGGTACCTATCCCCCGGCATAGGCACCGGCGTCGAGTGCTCCACTCTTCGCCAAGGATCGTCTACTGGTGTCCTCGGTGCCTTCGGGGCCGATCGATTCGACCAGACTGGCTTTCCTGCATCCCAGCCATGCGCGGGGTTGGTACCGGCTTCGAGCGGTACCGCTTCCCCCGGCGTCGGCACCGGTGTCGAGTGCTCCACTCTTCACCAGGGATCTGGTGTCCTCGGTGCTTTCGGGGCCGATCGATCCGCCCCAGACTGGCTTTCCTGCACCCCAGCCATGCGCGGGGTTGGGGCCGGCTTCGGGCGGTGCCGATTCCCCGGCATCGACGCTGGTCTCGAGTGCTCCGCTCGTCGCTACGGATCGTCATTTGGGTTCCTCGACCCAGCCAGCCGTGGGGTTGGTCCCGGTTTCGAGCGGCGCCGATGCCCCGGCATCGGAGTCGGTGTCGAGTGTTCCACTCTCCACCGGGGATCGTCGTCGGGTGTCCTGGGCGCCATGCTCGGCGGGGGTACCGGCTTCGAGCGGTACCGATGCCCCGACATCGGCGCCGGTGTGGAGTGTTCCTCTCCTCTCCGAGCATCGTCTTCGGACGTTCTCGGTGCCCTCGGCGCCGATCGATGCGATTCCGATCGGCTTTCATGCGTCGGCATCGCTGATGCCACCACCAGCGTCGGTGCCCTCTAGATGGGCGTCGATAACCTCGCTCGGTTCGCTGCCCAGTCTGGAATCGATATCCAGTCTAGATGACTTGGTTCCGACATATTTCGGAGCCGATCCGGGTCCTTTCTGGCTACACAGTACCAAGGATATTCACCAAAGCTCTCTGGTTGCCTCGGTACCGCTTCGGCAACCTCCGCTGCCTGCTCCGAGGGCGGTGCCGTCCCCGATGCCGGTGTCGGTATCGATGTCGATTCCTACAAGTCCATCGTTGCCATCAATCCTTTCTTATGCCTAGCTTGGAATCGATACCGGGAAACCGACGATGCAATACTAACTGCCTCGAATCGGAACTGTCGGTATCATTCTCCATCTAGCAGGATTCCTTTTGGGCACCAGTCCAGTGGGTCTTCTGGTGTTCAAGCTGCTCATTCAACCTCAGCCTACCCAGGAATAGTTCCTCTGGGAGATCCTTCTTTTCAGAAATTTCTCCTTGACATGGCGGCCTTTCTTGCCATTCCTATTCCTGGTCCTACTCTTGACCAAGGTCCTGCAGAAGGAGCAACCGTAATGCTTCCTTTACATCATTCTTTGCAGAACCTTCTTCTGGGGATATGGCAGTCACCTTTGGAGGTTCCTGCGCCTTCTACAGCCATGCATGTTCTGTATCAGGTGCCCCCCTCTCTGGGGTTTCAGAAAAACCAACTTCCACATCATTCCCTTGTAGTGGAATCTGCACTGAGGAAGGTCAGAAGCATTCTTCTTATCCACCAGGTCGTGCTTCTAAAGCACTTGATGCCTTTGGGCGTCAGACCTTCCAAACTTCCATGTTGGCTTCTAGAATTATTTCATATATTTTTTTATATGAGTCTAACACTTCAGGAGGTCACAGATAAACTATCTCTTTTGTCTCCTTTTTTGCCGGAACCTAAGGCCTCTGACTATTCCTTGCTTCTTGATCATAGCAGAAATATCTCTTGGTTTCTTTCTCGTGCTTCTCTAGACTCATTTGAGTCTGTTTGCAGGTCCTCTGCTATTGCCATTGGAGCACGTCGTACAGCCTGGCTGCAGGCTTCAGGCTTGAGCGGATGGGCACAACATACACTGGGTAATTCTCCGTGTACTGGAGAAAGTCTTTTCAATAGGGAGGCTTTACGTCAGGTTGCTCTGTGCTCCACTGACTTTCCTGGTTCTGGAAACCATCCTCAGCCCTCTTTTTCCCCAGGAGGTAGGAAATATTTATTTATTTTATTTTATTATATACCGCACTCTTTAGTATCAGCGCGGTTTACATGGAACAAGGAACCATAAATAACAAATATCAGTCTTTACAGAGAACAGGGATGTACAACTTGGATAACTTAGGGAAATGTGCAACACGACTATTTACATATGTAACAGTAAGCTTTGAATAATGGCTTATGAACAGTCTACGGCTAGATTTGAAGAGTAGGCACTATGATACGAAGGTTTCTAAAGGAGGGGTGTGCCTATGGTGGATTAAGATTGATCTGGTAGTATTGTATAAATAAGTAGTGTTTGAGTGCCTTCCTGAATTGCATGAAATCGGTGATGGCTCGGATTTCTGGAGGCAATGTATTCCAAGACTTGGGAGCATAAAAACTGAAAGCTCTGTTGGATGTTAGTGTGCATTTTGTTGATGCACTTGGGATATTTAGGGTGTTTGCTGATGTGGATCTTCTGGATCTGTTGGGCGGAGTGGGCTGCAGTAGATTGACTAGTGAAGAAGCAGTTATGCCGTGGATAGCTTTAAAAGTAAGTACGAGGTTCTTGAATAGTATTCTTCCGTGTGATGGGAGCCAGTGGAGCTGAAATAAGATGGGCGTGATGTGGTTATACCTCGCTGCTCCAAATAGAACTCTAGCAGCGGCGTTCATGGCAAGTTGTAGGGGATTCAATGTAGACTGTGGGAGACTTTGGAGAATGGCATTGGCAAAATCAAAATGGGGTAGGATAAGGGCTTGATATACAGTTTGGAAATCACTTGGGTCTAATAAGGATCGGAGGTGTTTGAGTGTCCGGATCTTGAAATATACGGCTTTGACAATGTGGGATATGTGTAATTTCATGTAACGAATTGTAGATTTTGTTTGGAGTTCGGCTTCTCTCACTTTTATATGAGGTGGAGGGGTAAAATTCGGATTTTTCGTGATGAAGAGTACCTCCGTTTTCTTATGTTGAATACGGAGGTTTTGAGATAGAAACCATTCGGATACTGCGTCAAAACAATCAATAATAGGTGAGAGGTCCATTTGCTTTGTGGAGAATGGCATGTAGAGAAGGATGTCATCGGCGTATATTTGACATTGCACATTGAAAGATCTTATGATGTTACAGACGGGTTGTACGTAAATGTTAAACATGAGATGATAATGATGATCCTTGTGGGACGCCCTGATTTTGGTGGAAGGGCTTTGATTTCGTTGATCTTGATCTTACTTGCTGCTCTCTTCCCTCAAGGTACGATCTGCACCAATCAAGGGCGAGGCCGATAATGCCCTTTTCTTTTAGGCGTTCCATGAGCAGACCGTGGTGTACTGAGTCGAATGCTGCAGCTATGTCGATGAAGATAAGTACACAACCTTGGTAGATGTTGTCAACAAAGGTGATAATGTCATTGAGAAGGGAGATCAGAAGGGTTTCCACGCCATGGAATTCCCTGAAGCCGTGTTGGTGGGGGTCTAGTGGGGCTGCAGTATCGATGTAGTCTTGTATTTGTCGTTGTGCTTCCTTTTCAAATATCTTAGCTAGGAATGGTATGCTAGCTATGGGTCTGTATGATTCCACTTTGCTAGGGTCAAGTTTGGGTTTTTTTAGAAGAGGTCTAATTGAAGTCTGCTTGAGTGCTGAGGGGAAGGATCCTGTTGTGAATGATAAGTTTATCATTCTTGTGATTAGTGGACTGATATCACTGCGTATATTCTTTATCCAATAGGCTGGACAAGGGTCAGTATGAGCAGTGGTGGTGTTGATGGCCGCAATGGTATCTTCAACATGTTTATTGGGTGGTGTGGAGAACATTGAGAGGTAGTTTAGGCAGGAGGTGTCTTGATGGTTGAAGGCAGCGATTTTGTTTGTTTGTAGTATTTTTGATTGCAGATGGTCCGCGAAGGCTTGTGGGTGGATCTCCTCAGGAGGGCATGGGGATGGTTCCTTAGATAGGGATTTGACTATGTTGAAGAGATCCCGTGGTTTATTTAGGGATCTTTTGAGTGTATCAGTGTGGAATTGTTTCATTTTTGTCATGACTGTTATTCTGTGGGTCGAGAGTTGTGCGTTGTATGCTGTCTGGTCGTCTGTGGAGCGAGATCGACGCCATCGTTTCTCGGGTTTTCGAAGGTATAAGAGGGAGGTCCGCAGGTCAGGGGAAAACCATGGTGCATGTTTTCTGTTGCTTGAGGTTTTGCTATCGAGTGGTTTGTGTGCAATGGAGCTGAGGTTGTCATTCCATGATACAATAAGGTTTTCTAGATTGAGGGTAGTGTCATTGTATAGAGGGTTGGTTTGTGCAAGTATGAGTTCTTTGTTGAAAGTACGGAAGCTTCAAGATGTCGTTTTAGTGGGATTGTTAGAGGTTCTGTTATATGATTTGTTAGAGTTCATGGGAATAATGAAGGTAATTAATTTGTGATCTGACCATGGAACTGGGATCAGTGTTGTTACAAGATCATTATCTGATTCACATGCTGATAGAAGAGCAAAAATCATGTCAAGGGTGTTCCCTTTTGTATGTGTGGGACTTTTGATTAATTGCCTGTATCCTAATTCATCCTTTGCTTCTAGGAGGGCTGAGGCATGGCCACAGTGCAGAGAGGGGAGATTGAAGTCTCCTAATATCCAATTTGGTTTGCTTATTTGGATAGAGTTGGTTGCTAAGTCCAAAATGTTAGGAAGATCGTCAGGGGAGGATGAGGGTGATCTATAAAGAAGGTTGATGGAACATTGATCATTGGCAATGGAGAGAATGTCAAGGTTGTTTGAGCTTGTAGGGTCTATTGTGGAAAACTGCAGGTCAGTCTTGGTTAGTATGAGGGTTCCTCCTCCTCTTTTATATCCTATATCCTACCAAACCTTCTTTCCCTAAGAAAAGAAGGTTTCGTCCTCCTTCTGCCCATCCTCCAGATGTACCCAAGCAGGGGACATCTCGTCCTGGTCTGCAGTTTCCAGGCTCTTACCAGGCTAATCATAACCAGCAGCCATAGGTTCCTGTATGCTGCAATCTGCAGTTAACTGCTTCTTATCAGAAGTTATTCTTCAAACTCCACACTGGGTTTCCTTTCAGTGTGCCAAGTAGTTAGGATATGTTTGTCCATGGGTTACAGAATTCTCCCTTTCTTATTACTATAAAGGGAGATCACCACTATCCCATGATAGTTTCTGTCCCCACATGGACATTCTTTCCTTCAGCTGACTTACCATATGGTACGTCCCCTCCTACTCCCTCTCTTCCAGGGTTTCCCCTGCTTGAGTTGGTGCCATACTGAAACATCTCTCCCTCTTTCCAGTGTGGACTTCCTGTTATCCCTCATCGCATGTTCTGAACAACTTCTCAGACAGGGCCAGAATATCTCCGCTCCCTTTGTCCGTTTTCTCCCTGTTTCCATACAGGGGAATCCCCTCTGCTATTTTGTTCAGTTGCTGTGCGTGCAGAAGTTCCAGGGATTACGTTGATGCTTCTTGCAAGCTACTTTCACCTATCTTGCGTACTACCACTCACAGGTTGTCTTCTCTAGCCATATCCTAATCTAGGATGCGGCAACCTATCTGACTTCGGTCAGTTTTATCTCATAATTCTCCTGCATAATGCTCTCTGCAATCCTCAGAGAAGCTTCCCACTACGGTCCTTTGCCATAGAGCCTTGGACTTCGTCTGAGGGTATTCCATATCATATATGAAGCTTATATAGGCATTCCAGGGCTATAGGGATATTTATCCCCTCCTGTCTCCCGTTGTGATACGGACGACAAGTTTTTTTCTGCGTGTATGTTCAAGGAGTTCCCAATCTGGCAGGAATCCCCCCCCCCCCCTTTCTACCTTGCAGCTTGGCATTGTGTTTTCTGCTCCACGTGGACATTGCATACTCTTTTGCTGTACACCCATGAGTCCCTTGGCTGGGTCCTCCTGGTGTCTTGGTCTCTGCGTTTCTTCTCCTTGGGACACGTCAGAAGCCTAAAGCACTCCTGACGTGCTCTTACCATACTGCTATTATCCTCTGTCTTCACGCAACCATGCTGGGGATCTACCTTCCTGCACCACAGATGTAGATTCTCTATATTTCTTCAGGTGGTTCCACCCCCTATCATTAGATGAATCTTTTCACGCCACATTCCCCATACGAATGTTTCTTCTGTGGCTCAGTTGCAGGCATGTATTCTCAGAATGATTTCATGTATGTATGTGTCCTACGCATACATGTTTTTTGTACCCTGGGTGGGCATGAGCCATGCCCACCCATGCCTATATCTAGACATATATATTCACATCTGTATAGATATGTATGTCGCCCCATATATATGTATGCGCATATTGGGAGATGTTCGCAGCACCCTGTGTATTACCTACTATCTCCCTAAGGTTTTTACTTTCTTAAGGGGTCCAGACGGTCCACTTGCCTATTCTCATACGGCTCGGTGACTGGGACTGGTCATACTCACAATTACTGCTGTGACGTCAACAGCTTCTAATTTTGTTATGCATATGGGGTATCAAACTTCGATGTCTTCCTATCTCTTACCAGCTAGGAAAGGCAGTGTACATCTTCAGTATTCCAGAGTACCCTTCTGTTCTCCCTGGGAAACGGGGGTTTTTCCATACCCTCTCTTCCCTTCCGGACTGGGCTAATTTTCCAGATCGGTCAGTCTTCTTTTAGTCCTCAATGTTAATGACTCTGTGCCTAAAAGAGTTCTCAGCTTTTTCACATAAAGCTTTCCATTGAAGACCTGCCGTTCTTCTCCTGCACCAGTTGACACCTGGGTCGCCTGCCCATTCCGGATTTGAAACTTCATCCTCACTGCTGTGAAGTTCCCTTGAAGATTCCGCTACTGCATCTACAGTACCCTCCATCACAGTTCTACTTCCTACAATCCGGTAGGTAAGCTCTATATGGTACTGGTTCATTAAATACTTTAATGATACTTGACATGCATTCTAAAGACTCATCTCCCCTGTAGTCTTTGGCTTTTGCTGTTCCTCTGCAACCCTTCTCTTCTCAACTCCTACCCCTATCCCTCAGGGGATGCCGGGGATCCAGGTTGGGGAAATGCCGTCCTGTCCAGGGATGCGCATTTTATGGGATCTCCCCTGGCACCCTCAGCTAGTGAGTCCCCATATGTGAAGACTCATTCCTGCTTGTTCCTGGAGATAGCACAGTTACTTACCTGTAACAGGTGATCTCAGGGAACAGCAGGAATTAGTCTTCACAACCCTCCCACCTCCCCTATGAGTTGTATCTATTTCCTTTCTTCTTCCTCTCCTTCTGTCTCAGCTATGAAACTCCACTGGGGAGAGGCAGTGGGAAAGGCGGGAAGTCACCGCGCAGGCACGAGGGATGCTCCCAAAAGCTTTCTGATTGGATGCTGGGGAGCATTCCCGTGCGGGCTCCGTCGGCGCCAACGTACCCATATTTGAACACTAATTCCTGCTGTTCCCTGAGATCACCTGTTACAGGTAAGTAACTGTGCTTTACCCTCTGCTCTGGAGTAACCATCATGTGTGCCTGCATTCCCCTACTGTCTGTTGAGAACCCCAATTACAGTTTGTACCAGAGGCAATGGAGGGTTTACTGACTTGCCCAAAATCACAAAGAGGAGCAGTGGGATTTGAGCCTTGGCTTCCTCAGTTCTCAGCCTACTGTTAGAAGTATTAGGCTACTCCTCCACTTGTTTAAAGTTGCTCAGTTTACCCTTAAAAATATAACTATTACAAAATGTGCACTGCAGATTTAAAAATGTACTAGAAACAATATATTTTGGAGACTTTGGTTTCTTTAAAATCTCTGAAAAATATTTGATTTGTAATCTCTGGGGGGCAAAGAAGTAGTTTAGATCAAAGCTGGATTTAAACTAATAAGAATTGGGCCAAGATGCTATTTTTTATCTGTATCATTCTGATAAAATACACTTCCAGTCTGAAAGAAAAATGGATCTTCTCTAATATTCAGTAAACACAACAAGTTGAAAAGTGCATGCTTACAATGAAACACAATGGTGCATGTCCTCCTTTCAAAGACTCTGCTTGTGTCTGTGAGGGATTTGATTGAATCAGCCATGTTAAGTATGCCTCAGTACAGTAGCAGGGGATGTGTGAGTGGGTGTCTGGATGAGTGAGCATAGAGTTGGGTGAACCTGAGAGTGAACGCTCAACGACATAGTCTTCTCAGATAACGCAGATGGAGGACACACCCAAAATGGTTATGATGGCGACCTTGGCGACGGCCAAGGTGAACTGGTTGTTCATTAGGCCACGGGAGAGATTGGAATAAGATATAAATGCTCTTATGAAGAATTTGCCCATGGGGGGACTGCACTATGTTTCCCTCCCGGGGCGCTCATGGGCACATCGTACAGTGAATTGAGGCACACCGAAGATGAATGATTCTCATCACCTCTGACTGACACAGGGGACCGTAGTGTGCGGAACTCATCAGAAGGATGGTGGTGTGGCCGGTCCTGCTCCTGGGGTTGTTTTGGATGCCTCAGATGGGGTTGGTTTGGATTGCTTCATAGGACTATCATTCTCGACTGGGACTTTCCCCTGAAGTCTGAAGCAAACAGCCATCAGACCGCTACTAAAAAACAGCAAGTTAGACCCAGCAAAGATGGACTCCTACGGGCCAATTTCAAAAATCCCACTTCTGGCAAAAATCATTGAGAAGGTCGTACAATGCCAACTTCACTACCTCATTGAGACTAGCGCACCCCTCGACCCCTGCCAGCATGGATTCCTGGAATTACATGGGGTGGAAACGCTGTTGACCACATTATTCAACACATTGACCATTGGCTTGGATAACATCAGACAAGGATTTGCCCTGATCTTCTTGGACATTTCAGCAGCATTTGACACTGTGTGCCACGAAATACTCCTGACACACCTCAGTGAGAAGGGCGTCCAGGGCACCATGCTAGCCTGGTGTGCATCATACTTAACAGATAGATGGCAGCATGTTCGCACCGGCCCCTCCACCTCCTCACCTTTCCTGCAAGAGAAAGGCGTGCCACAGGGATCCTCGCTCTCAGCCCTACTATTCAACGTATAGATGCAGCCCATTTGCAACCTCATCTGCTCTTTCAATATTAATTGCCTAATCTATGCTGACGACGTGCTACTATATAAGCCTATCTCGACAGATCATCCAGACCTCTCACCACTATCTGCCTGCTTCGATGCTGTCACGGATTGGCTACACACGCAGAAATTCAGAATAAATTTTTAAAAATCAGAGTTCCTCTTTATCACCAGGACCCCAACATTCACTCCACTCACCTCACTGAAGGTGCAGGATGCAGAGCTCCTCAGCAAGCCCATAGTTCGGTACCTAGGGGTCACGCTGGATCAACAGATCAATATGAAGGCCCAAATAAGCAACATGGTCAAGGCGATCTTTAACAAAATTCGGACGCTTCGCCACCTGCGACAACTGCTAGAGCTAGAAGACTTTTGGACAGTCTACCAATCACTTCTAATTACTCTCTTTGACTATGCGAACCCCATACTACACTGTAGCCACCATCTGCACCAACTTCATCCTGTTCACATCCTTTTGAAGGTGCGGTCTCCAGAATTGCACACTATACTCCAAATGAGGTCGCACCAAAGACTTATACAGAGGCATTATCACCTCCTTTTTTCTGCTAGCCATTCCTCTCTGTATGCACAGAAGCATCCTTCTAGCTTTTGCCGTCGCCTCGTCTACCTGTTTAGCTACTTGAAGATCATCAGACACAACCACGCCTAGGTCCCGCTCTTCTTTATTGGACAAAAGTACTTCACCCCCTATACCATATTGCTCCCTTGGACTGCTGCAGCCCAAAAGCATGACCTTACATTTTTTAACATTAAATCCCAGCTGCCAAATTCTAGACCTCCTCCTATGCATTTATGCCATGGAGGTATTCAAACATCTCTTTCAAATATCAAATATTGAATGTGTGGTCTCCAGAATTGCACATAATACTCTAAATTAGGTCTCACCAAAGAGTTATACAGAGGCATTATCACCTCCTTTTCCTGCTGACCATTCTTCTCACTATGCACCCAAGAATTCTTCTGGCTTTTGCTGTTGCCTTTTCTACCTGTTTGGCCATCTTAATATCATCAAAAACATTCACTCATTAGTCCTGCCCTTCTTCCATGGACAGAAGTACTTCAACCCTTATACTGCACTACATTCTTGGATTTTTGCATTCCAAATGCATTACCATGCATTTTTTTGTCTTAAATCTTGGATGCCAAACTCTCAACCATTCTTCAAGCTTCACTAGTTCCCTCCTCATTTTATCTACACCTCCCTGAATATTTTTATTGCAGATTTTGGTATCATTGGCAAAGAGGCAAACCTTACCTGACAGCCCTGCCACAATTTTCCTTGAAAAAACATTAAAAAGATTCGGACAAAGGACAGATCCCTGCTGTCCAGTTTGTCACTTCCGACCAAGCAAGTCAATTTAGGGTCCATCCCGAGGGCACTCAATTTATTTCTAAGTCACACGTGAGGAACAATGTCTAAGGTTTTACTAAAATGTAAGTACACCACATCTATAGCTCTCCCCCGGTCTAACCCTTGGGTAAGCTAGTCAAAGAAGATTGATGAGAATTGTCTAACAAGACCTGCATCTAGTAAACCCATGCTAATTCAGATCTTGTAATCCATTATGTTCCAGAAACCTCACTATCCTCTGTTTAAGCAGCATTTCCAATACTTTGCTTACCACAGTTGTCAGACTAACCAGTCTGTGCGTTGACTCAGTCTGAAACTTTCCGGTCTGATCAAGGAAGTTATATAGTTTAAAGCAGAAGTTTTGCCAGAACCTTAGATGAATGTGTGTGTGCATGCATGTGAGCATACGTGTGTTTGTGATGGAGATGTGGGCATGAAGGCTTCACTCCCTTCACCTTTCCACTGCCATCCTACACAAACTCTCACTGTCTTGCACTATCTCTTCCCCGCATTCACCACGCTCCCTCCTCCACTGCTGCCATCCACTGCTGCACTTTCTTTTCTCTCCTTCTCATGCAACTCAACGTTGCGTTCTGTCTCCCTTTCCCTGCCACCATGGCCATACCGAGTGTAAATCACGCCCTGTTCGACTTGCACATCGGGAGCACGCCCCACCATGGCGGGAGAGAAGTGCACCCGATTTGCAAGTTGACGGCATACTAAGCAGATCTGTCCCTCCGTGTGAGAGCAGGGAGGGACAGATATGCTTAGCATGCCGGCGAAAAGGATTAAGGGGTGCATTTTAACTGTCTTCCGTTTGCTGAAGCTGCTGAGAGAAGAAAAAGTGGCAGTGGCAGGCAACAGCAGACAGCTAAAATGTGCCCCTATAGCCTTTGCACACTGTGCGGCCGCACGGCTCCCATAGGGCTAGGTATGGGCATACCTGCCACCACCTCTCACTGCCCCATCCCTTTCCCTCTCACTTCTTGCACTGTCGCCCTACTTTCCCTGCCCCTCTTGTGCTCTCCTAATTCCCCTCCAATCCCTTCACCCTTCCCTCTCCCTGCTTCCCCTTTCTTCCCTCCTCTAACCTCGCCGTTTCCCTTATGCGCCTCCCCTTCACTCCTCCCCTCTCCACCCCTTACTTTCTGCTCTGCCCCTTCCTTCTTTTGTCAGCTCTAAACATACCCCTTTATTTAGATTCTGCCCATTCCATTCCCTTCTCTGATGCCCAGCACATCTTCACCAGTGGGTTTTGGGGACTCCCTCTTGCTCGTTCTCTGCTGCCTCCTGCTGGCAGGACCTGGGGACTCCCGCTGGCTCTTCAGTGTTTGCTGCTGCTCTGTCCCGCTGTTCCCATTGTCCTATGCATCTTTATTGGCAGACAGACAGGCAGACAGATGGATGGACCCTACCCCTTAAGGAAAATGCACCTCAAAAATCACTGATTGGAAGATCAAAGAAGTAAAACATCCCGGGTTTTTTCTCTTATGTACAATGCAGTTATCTGCTCGTTCTATCCTTTGACTGTTATTAGGAGGTCGTTCATGAATCAGGTGCCTTACATTTTTCTAGTTCTTGGAAGTTTCTTGTGTTTCATGGAGGGACGCCTGCTAGCTGTACAGTCATTGAAAAGGAGGAAGATGGTAGCCTTTAGTGACAGGGCTTCTTCCAGCCAAGTTCCTAGACTTTGGATCTCGCAGTTTGACGTGGTATGCTTGGAGAAAGCGTAGTTACTCACCTGTAACAGGTGTTCTCCAGGAGCAGCAGGAATCAGTCCTCACATATGGGTGACGTCGGCGCCGACGGAGCCCTCGCGGAGCAATTTTCCCCAGCTTTCACAGAAAGCCTTTGGGAATTGCAGCGCGCATGCGCGGTCGCCTTCCCGCCCAAGGGTGCCATCTTAGCCAGTCTGATGACATAGCTAAAAGACAGCATAAAAATTTGCAAAAAAACTTAAGCAGATGATTGCAACTCCACGGGGAGGAGGGAGGGTTGTGAGGACTGATTCCTGCTGCTCCTGGAGAACACCTGTTACAGGTGCGTAACTACGCTTTCTCCAGGACCAAGCAGGAAGTCAGTCCTCTCACATATGGGACTCCCAAGCTTAAGGCTACCGGAGACCCTAAGCACAAAAATGAGCTCCCTCTAGCTCAGCAGTACAGAAGGAAGGAATCTTCGCTGAATTATTACCCACCGGTAGCCCCCATCCGGGATGGAGGGTAGGAGTTGCTCAAACCTTGAAGAGATTCCGGACGACTGCCTGTCCGAAAGCACTGTCCCTGCGGGACTCCCTCTCGAGACAGTAATGGACCGCAAAAGTCTGGCTCGAAGACCAAGTAGCGGCCCGGCAGATGTCTGCCAGCGGAACAGAGCGGAGGTAAGCCACTGACGTAGCCTTCGCCCGAACACAATGAGCCGTGACTCGACTTTCTAAGGAGAGTCCGGCTGCCCCATAAGCCCAAGCGATACAGTCAGCAACCCAGATGGACAAAGTACGCTTGGAGACCGGGAGCCCCAATTTATTGGGGTCAAAAGACACAAAAAGCTGAGCAGCTTTACGGTGCTCCCGCGTACGGTCAAGGTAGAAGTTCAATGCTCTTCTACAGTCCAGGGTATGCAGGACTCGTTCAGCTCAGCTGGAGTGAGGCCTGGGAAAGAAGGTTGGAAGTACCACCTCCTGATTGATGTGAAAAGGGGAGACAACTTTTGGAAGAAATTTTGGGTGAGTCCGTAGGACTACCCTATTTTTGTAGAACCGAGTGAAGGGAGGATCAGACACGAGGGCCTGCAATTCACTTACGCGTCTAGCGGAAGTGAGGGCTATCAGGAATAGGGTTTTCCACGAAAGAAAACGCAGAGAACAGGTAGCCATCGGTTCAAAAGGCGGACAGGTGATCCGCTGTAAAACCACATTCAGATCCCAGTCAGGTGCTGGCGGGCGCAGAGGTGGTTTAAGTAGAAGGAGACCTCGGAGAAACCGTGCTACGAGAGGGTCGCTGGAAAGAGGTCTGCCGTCCACCGGCACATGGTGTGCTGAAAGAGCACTGAGGTGGACTTTGACGGAGTTGGACTTAAGTCCCAGATTAGAGAGGTAGAGCAGGTACTGCAAGATCACCGACACCGAGCAGGAGAAGGGATCCTGAGACTGCTGTACACACCAAACGGAAAAGCGACGCCATTTAAGGGCGTAGCATTTGCGGGTAGAAGGTCGCCGAGAAGCTAGGACGACCTCTTCCACCTCTGCCGGCAGGAGAAGGGGAGCAAGGACTACCCTTTCAGCCGCCAGGCCATTAGGTTGAGAGATCTGAGGTTGGGGTGTAGCAGAGACCCCTGATCCTGTGTTAGGAGATCCGGTTGAAACCCCAGAGGGAACGGATCCTCCGCCGCTAATTGTAACAGGAGTGGGAACCACGGCTGTCTGGGCCAGCGAGGAGCCACCAGGATCATGGACGCTTTGTCCCGGAGAACCTTGAACAGAGTTCGGGAGACTAGCGGGATGGGAGGAAAAGCATAGAGAAGGCTTTCCGACCATGAGAGCAGAAAAGCATCTGCCGCTACCCGAAGGGGATGTGGCTGACGAGAGCAGAAGCGAGGAAGTTGCTGGTTGAGAGGACTGGCAAAGAGATCCATCGTGGGGAGGCCCCACTTCAGAAAGAGTTTCTGAACTACCAAGGGATCCAGACGCCACTCGTGCGGCTGGAGTATCCTGCTGAGTTTGTCCGCCAGGCAATTTTCTTGGCCTGGGAGATAAACTGCCTTGAGAAGAATGCCGTGACTGATGGCCCAAGAGCAGAGCTTCTGAGCTTCTTGGCAGAGAAGGAAGGAGCCCGTGCCCCCCTGCTTGTTCACGTAGAACATGGCAACTTGATTGTCCGTCTGGACAAGGACGGACTGGTGAGAAGTCAGGTGGGAGAAAGCCTTGAGCGCCAGACGAATAGCTCGGAGCTCCAGGAAGTTGATCTGTTGAGCAGACTCCCACGCGGTCCAGAGACCTTGAGTACATGCCCCCTGGCAATGAGCTCCCCAACCCAGGAGGGAAGCATCGGTCGTCAGCACTTGAGCCGGCTGAGGCGACTGAAACGGCATTCCGAGCACCAGGTTCGGCCGATGAAAACACCACTGTAGGGAAGAGGCCAGCGGTCTGGAGAGGCGCACTAAGTCGGCTAGTCCGCCGGTGGCTTGTTGCCACTGCTTGCGAAGGCACCATTGAGCCGGCCGCATATTCAGGCGAGCATTGGGGGTCACGTGGACGGTGGAAGCCATATGGCCGAGTAGTCTCAGGAAGCGCCTGGCGGAGACCAGGGACTGGCTGCGAAAACGGCCGGCTAGGTCCATGAGCCGTTGAGCCCTGTCGAGAGGCAGGAAAGCTCGAGCCTGAGGAGTGTGCAGTCTTGCGCCGATGAACTCGAGATCCTGTGAGGGGAGCAAAGTGGACTTTGCGAAGTTTATGACAAAGCCCAAGTACTGCAGAAGAGTCACCGTGCGGTGTGTGGCATTGGCGACTGCCGGAGAGGACGACGCTCTGATGAGCCAGTCGTCGAGGTATGGAAAGACATAGAGGCCGTGAAGCCTGAGATAGGCCGCCACCACCGCGAGACATTTTGTGAAGACTCGCGGTGCGGAGGATAGGCCAAAGGGCAGTACTCTGTACTGGTAGTGATTTCCTGCCACCACAAACCTTAGGTATTGGCGGTGGCTTGGGTGGATGAGGATGTGCGTGTAGGCATCCTTTAGATCCAAGGAGCATAGCCAATCTCCCTGCTGGAGGTAGGGCAGAAGGATTCCAAGGGTAAGCATCTTGAACTTTTCCCGCACAAGGAACTTGTTGAGGTTGCGCAAGTCCAGGATGGGTCTGAGGCCTCCTGTCCTTTTTGGTATTAGGAAATACCTGGAATAAAAGCCTTGACCTCTCAGGTGGTGGGGCACCGGTTCCACCGCCTGGTCCTGAAGAAGACTTGCTAACTCCTGAAGGAGAAAGTCCCTGTGCAGAGGGAGTCGAGGAGGTTCTCACGGAAAGTAAGAGGGAGGGACCTGATGGAAGTGGAGAAGATATCCTTCTCGCACGACTTGAAGCACCCAGGCATCTGAAGTGATGTTGGACCACCTGTGGGCGAAGTGAACCAGCCGGCCTCCGGTGCTGGGAGGAACCAGCTGAGGGGGAGAGGCTATGCTGAGGAAGTCAAAAACCCCCACCCTGCTGAGCAGGGGCTGGTGGTGCAGGCTTGGAGGCTTGCTGCCTACGGGACCCGTTACCCCGTCCCTTGGCCTGCTGACCCTGTTGGGGAGCTGGAGGGGCCTGATATTGGGGGTAGTGTTTATAGGCAGCCGCCTTTCTCGGGTAAAAGGACTTTTTTCCCGAGCCCTTCTTTTTCTGGGAAGGGGCGGAGGTCTTCCTAGAAAGCCTGGTCCTGGTGAGAGTCTCCGTCTCGATTTGTGCAGCCTTTTCAGCCATGGGCTTGCCAAAGAGGTTCTCACCTCTGCAGGGGACATCGACCAACTTGTCCTGCACCCAAGGTTCAAGGTCAGACGACTGAAGCCAAGCCTGTCGGCGGGCACCGATGCCAGCTGCGGCCACACGAGCCGATGCTTCAAAGCCATCATAGGCTGCTCGGGACATGAATTTGGAGCATTCCCGAATACCAGTTGTTAAGGCTAGGAACCTCCGCAAAGGTTCCTCGGACAGTCCAGCGGAGAATCCGGCTAGCTCTTTAGCCAGGTCTCGGAGATACATGCCCATGTATAGCTGGTAGGTCTGGACATGACAAGCCAGCATAGAGCCCTGGAAACACTTCTTACCAAGGCCATCCAGGTTACGGGCCTCCCTACCAGGAGGCACCGAGGAGTGCATTTTCTGGCTCTTAAGCCTATGCATGGCCGATTCCACTGCCATGGAATGGTGTGGCAGCTGTGCTTTTTGGAAGCCAGGACTCTTGCGTACTCGATAGATGGAATCGACCCACTTGCTCAATACCGGCGACGAGGCCGGACTCTCCCACATGCGGAAGAGTAGTCGTTCCAGCATGGGAGGCACCGGTACAGTAAAGTGCTCCCGGGCGGGAGAGTCGTACTGAAGGGCGTCGAGCTCTTCGGCTCGAGGCTCCTCCTCGGGATCCGCAGGGAAGGCCAAAGCCTTGGCCATATCCCTGACGAAGTCCGAGAACCGGGCATCCTCCGAAGGGGACTGTTTCCGAGGTTCGGACTCAGGTGAGTCCGAGGGGACACACCGAGTCCGAAAGGAATCAGGTGACTCCTCCTCTTCAGACTCCCAGACCGACTCCGAGGAGGAATCAGTGGGGTCGGCTTGGGCAGGCGGAGGCGTCGGCCGCCCCGACGCCGAGGGAGTCGGCGGCGACGACCTCGGTCCCGAACGGGAGGCCGAGGGTGACCTCGACCGAGGATCGACTCGAGTTCGCATGGACTCGAGGATCGGCTCGGTCTCCGGGGTCGACTTAGACGTCGACTTAGACGTCGACGTCCCGGCGGTCGGGGAAGCGGCGCCAGCGAGGCTAGCGATCAGTGCCCGCTGCTGGTCCATGAAGGCAGATAGTCTGCTCTCCAAGGCCGTCAACCTGAGTCCGACCTCAGGTGACCCAGCAGCCCCCGACTCGGGCCCCGACGGCGTCGGGCCCGACGTCGGACCTCTCGGAGGCGAGTCCAGAAGGACCACAGGACTTACCCGAGCAGGCAACTCCGACTCCAGGCGAGGTCGCTTCGGGAGGTGCTCCTTCTCCAAAGACCCAGGACGGCTGTCGGGGCTATGCGACCTGGCCCTCGCGGAGCCAGGAGCGTCCACCGACGCCGCCCTCTCGCGGGTTTTGTCTTCCGTCGATGGTCTCCGGAGGGAGAACCCCTGTCGGAGGAGCTTCGGCGATGGTCAGAGCTGGAGCCTCTGGATGCCGAGGCCTCCGACGAGGTCCGGGTACGGCTGGGGTCAGCGAAGATTCTATCCCGCTGATGCCGCCGACTCCTCAACGCTTTGGAGGACATTTTGCCACAGGCTCCACAGATCATTTCTTCATGATCCGGGCCCAGGCAGCGGAGGCAATTATCGTGTGTGTCAGTGAGTGACATATTTCTGTCACACTGACCACACCTCTTGAAACCACTGGCAGCCATCGGGGGAAAAAGGGCCCCTGCAAGGTCAAAGGACCGGGCTGCCAGCAAAAAAACCGAAAACGAAACTGACTAAAAATCAGAAAACCCGAAAAATAAGAGAAGGACTCGCAACGGCGTCGCGAGTCCGGGCAGTAAAACGACCGGCGTCGAACCGAATTGAAAAACGAGAAAACTCACGAAAATCAACTTTTTTAGCGGGGACACGACGGGTACGTCTGTAGGGCTCCGCGGAAAAAAGAAGACTGGCTAAGATGGCACCCTTGGGCGGGAAGGCGACCGCGCATGCGCGCTGCAATTCCCAAAGGCTTTCTGTGAAAGCTGGGGAAAATTGCTCCGCGAGGGCTCCGTCGGCGCCGACGTCACCCATATGTGAGGACTGACTTCCTGCTTGGTCCTGGAGAAGGGTTATTACTATTCAGAAAAGTTAAAGGGAGAGTATATATTAACTTAGAAAGTTCATTATGTGGGTGCCAACCAGTGCAATTAGGACAGGTATCTACATCCAGCTTTGAAGGTCGTCATACCACTGTGATTGACTTCATCTTGAAGTGTTGGTTTGTCATATTGAACTGAAACAGCAGTAGGTCCAAACTGCACCAACCATCACTATTACAATAGCTAGGAAGAAAAAGGAGAAAGAGGGAGGTCAGCCCATGTTTATTTCATTTACAAGCCCCTTTGTTTAAACAAGCAAGTGCAAAAACAAAAGCAGTTCATTTAGTACAGAGTCTCATAAAAGTCTCCACATTCTTATACATTTTTCATATTCAGCTGTCTAAAATCTACCTTAATGTAGTTTAATTCATATGACTTAGTTTCTACGATCTACACAAATACTCTATGCTTCAAAACATTTTTTTATATATGTAAAACTTATTTCTATACCACCTTTCTACAATTCAAACATAAGAACATAAGATATGCCATAGTGGGTCAGACAAATGTCCATCAAGCCCACTATCCTGTTTCCAACAGTGGCCAATCTAGATCATACGTACCTAGCAGTTTCCCCAAAAGACACAGGTTCCACAATGCTTGTATTGGGTCAAGCATTGATATCCTGGGTCCCTTTTTAATAATGGTTTATGGAACTTTCCTCCAGGAACTTGTTCAAACCTTTTTTAAACTTAGCCACACAAACATCCTTTACTACATCCTCCGGTAAAAAAATTCCAGAGTTTGATTATACGTTGAGTAAAAAAAAATATTTTCTCTTATTTGTCTTAAATAGTTTACCCTGTAGCTTGTCACGCCATTAGCCCCTTACATCAGCATGGAGGGGCATGCTTCTCATTGTAGTACGTCACCTTTAAAGGCCTTTTCCTAACTGGTTGCCTTTTTAATGCATTATGGGAAAGGTAGTTCAGTTAGATATTATTTGGCCTCAGGTAAAAAAAAAAAACACCTTCTTGTAGTTGGGTTGAGTGGTAGGCAAAATGACAGAAATTTAACCATTGAGAAAAGACACCCTAAGGTTCACAAATTTCCACCTTTTTAATGTTTCACCGGGATTCTTGTATTTCAACACAGGATACAACTTGAACTCAAATAAAACAGCTTTCTTCAGCTTAAATATCAATACTTCTAACAGCTCATGCCACCAGGCATGGCTTGCTGGGCAGTCCAAATCAAACAGGAACAAAACTTTAAACCAGGCTTCTTTTCTTTCAGTCCAGAACTATACCTGGCAACTTTGTCTTCTTAAACACAGCAAACTTCCTACAGGCAGCTACACTCTCACTGGTAGATAAATCACTTTGCAAGGTTTTCTCAGTATTTAGCCAAATAAAACCTTTCTTACTTTCTCTGTTGGTACAGTTTCAGACGGAGCACAGCACTGCTCACAGCAGTTCTCAAGGGTAATTAGGTAGCTTCAGCTTTGCACAGTAAAACACTTCTCCTGAACTCAGAACCTTCACAAGCTGAACACAGTTCTTAGGGCTCTCAGACATTGGAGGCTTTTCTTTATGGTTGACTCCCTTTCAACCCCTCTGAATTGGCAGACTGGCATACTGAACAATCCATACATGAGTCCTCTTCTACCAAAGGTAAATCTGGGTCACCCAGTTGCATTGGCTCAATCTCTGACTCAGACCCAGATGGCTTATCTGACTGCTTTCCGTTATGGTTAAAGCTGTCTCTAGCAACTCTGTAGTGCTCCTTATTAGATAAGCTTCTAGGACTCATACCTTGGTCAAAGCCTGTATCAGCTTCCCCTCTTTCATGCTCTGGCCACCATTCACCTCGTCCTGTTCTCCACCCTGGGTTCCAGGTTCCTGCTGTTCTTATTGTTCCCGTTCCTCCTTTCTCACCTGCCCTCTCCCTCTCTCTCCTCCCCCTGCTTCTCCTTCCTCTTTGTCCTCCCCCCCCCCCCGCCAGCCCTCCATCCCCCTCTCACGCTTTCCCCCATACTTGGCGTACCTTCTCACCTGTCTCCGCCCCTGAAGTCCTCAAGGCCATTTCGTCAGCCCATCAGACCACATGTCCTCTTGATCCCCTGCCTTCTTCCTGGCTGCTTAACTCAGACCTTGCTCTTATGCCTTATATTGTCTCTATCTTCAACACTAGCCTTCTGTCAGGTCTTTTTCCGTCCAGCTGGAAACACGCCATTGTCCGCCCCCTCCTGAAGAAGCCCACCCTCGATCCTGCAATCCCCGCAAATTGGCGACCAGTCACCAATCTCCCTTTCCTTTCAAAAATCCTCGAAAAACTGGTATTCTCCCAACTTGCAACACATCTTGACTCTACTTTTGCCCTTCACCCTCGCCAATCTGGATTTCGCGTAGGCCACAGCACTGAAACTATCCTCACAGCTTTACTTTCGGAGCTCCACCGTGCTCACGACCGTGGTGATTTCTCTTTAGTGGTGATTTCCTCTGCTTTTGACGTTGTCGATCACCGCACTCTCCTGTCTCGTCTATCTGATTTTGGGGTTCATGGGACTGTCGCAGTGGTTTCGTTCCTTTTTGGGTGCACGCACCTTCTCAGTTCACGTTGGCTGCTCTACCTCCACCCCCTCCCCTTCCCCCTGTGGTGTTCCTCAGGGGTCTATTCTGGCCCCCCTACTCTTCAATGTTTTCCTTGCGCCCCTGGCCCTGCTCATCCAACAATCTGGTATCTCCACATACATCTACGCCGACGACATCCTGCTGGTCCATCATACCTCCCCTTCTGCCCCTGACCTCGCTCCGCTCAACCACTGTCTGTCCTCTGTTGCTTCATGGTTCGACTCTAATTTCATGCACGCTAACCCCTCCAAATCCTCCGCAATCTGGTTTTCCTTTGGGCTCCC
The DNA here is from genome assembly GCA_033557465.1 of Ichthyophis bannanicus. Classification (NCBI taxonomy): domain Eukaryota; kingdom Metazoa; phylum Chordata; class Amphibia; order Gymnophiona; family Ichthyophiidae; genus Ichthyophis; species Ichthyophis bannanicus. The sequence continues at coordinate 805,464,331 of CM066033.1, forward strand.
TTCCCCTAGCTTATCGCCTGTTATGTCCTCCTGCCCCATTCCACTTGTTCCAACTCTCCGCTATTTAGGTGTTACTCTGGACCCCGCCCTTTCATTTCATCAACACATCTCCTCCGTTATATGCACCTCTTTTTTCCACCTGCGTCGGATCCGGGCCGTCAAATCCTCTCTCCCCCCTTCCTCCATTGTTACCCTCGTCTTGTCCCTGGTAATAACCAGACTTGATTATTGTAATGCCATTTATGCAGGTCTCTCCTCCACTCAGCTTCGCCGCCTCCAATTGGTGCAAAATGCCGCCGCCCGTCTTGTCACTGTTTCCTCAGTTCGCTCCCATGTATCCCCCTGCCTTCTCACCTTACACTGGCTTCCGGTCAAGTTCCGTTTTGTCTTCAAAGTACTCATCCTCGCTCACAAGGCTCTTCACTCCAGCACCCCCCAATATCTGTCAGACATTATCCACCTTCAGCCTTCTCCACGCCTTCTTCGCTCAGCCCACGGTAATCGCCTCTTTCTCCCCTCCCCTGCCCAGGCCCGCCTTGAACAAACACGTCATTCTGCCTTTTTCTTTTTGGGCCCTGCCCTCGGGAACTCACTCCCTCTGCCCCTTCGTCTAGAACCCTCTTATCCCCGCTTTAAGACTTTGCTCAAGACTCACCTCTTCTGCCAGACCTTCGACCTTCCCCCCCCCCGCCGATGGTGCTCCATCACAGAGCCTCGCCCTCCACCCTCCATAATCCTCCCCACACTGGTTTGCCTTCGTTTACCCCTCCCTCTCGTCCTCCTGCCTCTCTTGGCCTTTCCTCCTTTCTGCCCTAATCTGTCTCTTCTGTCCCGTCAATTGCTGGCGTTCCTTTTCTGACTTTGTTTCCCGCAGCCTTATTTTCTGTATTGTACACCGCCCTAATGCTTCGGCCTGGGCGGTTAATCAAATATTTTTAATAAAGATAAAGATAAAGATTCCTTTTCCAGTAGGCACTCCAACTTCCTTCTCTTTTTCTCTATATCCTTTTTAAGATGGGGTGACCAGAATTGCACACAATATTCAAGGTGCGGTGATACCATGGAACGATACAGAGGCATTATCATATCCTTTGTTTTATTTTCCATTCCTTTTCTCATGATACCTTTCATTCTATTTGCTCTCTTGGCTGCCGCTGCACACTGGGCAGAGGGTTTTAACATGTTACCCCCAATGTCGCCTAAATCGTTTTCCTGGGTGGTGGTTCCTAATGTGGAACCTTGCATCATGTAACCATAGTTTAGGTTGTTCTTCCCTACGTGCATAACTTTGCACTTGTCCACATTAAATTGCATCTGACATTTTCATGCCCAGTCTTCCAATTTATCAAGCTCCTCTTGCAATTTTCCACAATCCTCATGGGTTTTAACAACTTTAGATAGTTTTGTGTCATCTGCAAATTTGATAACCTCACTCGTTATTCCCTTTTCCAGGTCATTTATGAATATGTCATAAAGCAGCAGACCCAGCACCACTATACACATTTCTCCATTGGGAAAATTGGCTACTTAGCCCTACCCTATGCTTTCTATCTTTTAACCAGTTCCTGATCCACAATAGTACACTGTCTCCTATCCCATGATTCTTTAGTTTTGCCAGAAGTCTCTGATTAGGGACCTTGTCAAAGGCTTTCTGAAAATCGAAATACACTATATCAACCAACTCACCTTTGTCTACCTGTTTATTCACACCTTCAAAAAAACATAACAGATTAGTAAGACAAGATCTTCCTTGTCTAAAGCCACGTTGGCTGTCTCCCATTAAACCATGACTATCTACATGTTCAGTAATTTTGTTCTTTATGATGGTTTCTACCATTTTTCCCAGTAGTGATGTCAGGCTCACCAGTCTGTAGTTTCCCAAATCACCCCTGGGACCCTTTTTAAAATTGGTGTTACATTGGTCATCCTCCAGTCTTCAGGTATTACAAATGATTTAATGATAGTTCACAGATTACTAATAGCAGGTCTGCAATCCCATATTTCAGTTTTTTCAATACCCTTGGATGTATACCATCCAGTCCAGGTGATTTGTTACACTTCAGTTTATCAAATTTTTGTAATACATCTTCCCAGTGTATCAATATTTCTTTCAATTCTTCCGCAATATCACCTTTAAATACCACTGAAGTCATGGGTAACATCCCTACATTTTCCTCAGTAAAGACCGAAGCAAAGAATTCATTCAGTCTCTACATTATAGCCTTGTCCCAACTTACTGCCCCTTTTACCCCTCTATTATCTAATGTTCCAACTGATTCTCTCACAAGATTTTTGCTAAGAATGTACTTGAAAAAGCCTTTATTACGTGTTTTTGCTCCCACAGCAAGTTTCTTCTCAAATTCTCTCTTTGCCTGCCTTATCAATGCCTTGGATTTAACTTGCCAGTGCTTGTGCTGCTTCCACTTTTCTTAATACTACAAAAATAACTACTCCTCTACCAATACTAAACCCAAACCAAAATAGAGGGAACCTAAAAAAGAACAGTCTATGATGTGAGGCTTAAACTTCCATTTTTCTCAATTGAAAAGCATGGAATACAACTGGTGTGGGCTTCCAAGATAGTATTTTTAAACACCCCCCAATCTTTCTTGATGTTGATGTAAGTCTTTAACCTTTGCAACTGCTCCTTATAGTTTTTTTTAAGTATTTTCCTCATTTTATCATAGTCTCCCTTTTAAAAGTTAAAAGGTAGTACTGTGGATTTCCATTAATTAAATCAAACGCGATCATGCTATGATCACTATTGCCAAGTGGCCCCAACACCCTTATTTCTTGCACCAGAACTGGTGTTCCACTAAGGACTAAGTCCAAAATGGCTTCCCATCTGGTCGTTTCATGAACCAGCTGCTCCAAGAAGCAGTCATTTATTTCATCTAGAAACTTTATCTCACTAGCATGTCCTGTCGTGACATTGACCCAGTCAATACAGGGATAATTGAAATCACCCATTATTATTACTGTTCTGTAACTTTTGCTAGCTTTCTGATTTCTTTGAGCATTTCATCATTCATTTGTTCATTCTGGCCAGCCGGTTGATAGTTCAACCGTCCTGCCATCACCTTCCCCTTTTGAGATGGAATTTCAACCCATAGAGATTCTACAGCAAATTTTGTTTCCTGCAAAACTTTAATCCTTTGTGGCTCAATGGCCTCTCTAACATAGAGAGCAACCCCTCCACTAATTTGATGAGCTCTATCATTACAATATAGCTTGTACCCAAGTATTACAGTGTCCCTCTGGTTGTCCTCTTCCACCATGTCCCTGGGATTCCAATCATGTCTAACTTCTCATTTAGTTTTATATATTCTAAACTGTCGCATCTTATTTTTTAGACTTCCAGCATTTGCATACAAGCATTTTAGAGAGTGCATTTTATTCATATTAATCTGGTTATTGGTAGGCAGGGGTAATTTGGAATCTTTAAATTCTGTCTCCTCTGTACTCAAGGGCATTTGGGCTACCTTTGCCTTTATTGGAACCTCTTTGCTGATTTGCCCTAACTTCATTTTTTAGATAGTATCCTTCAAGGATACATTGTTCCGAACCATACTCCCTTGGGCGACTGTTGGATCTCCCTTATTATCGAGTGTAAAAGTTTCTCTATCTGCTTTTTAAAAGGTAATGCCTGCAGCCTGGTTCCATTCCGGTTAAAGCGAAGCCCATCCCTTCGGAAGAAACCCTCCTTTCCCCAGAATGTTCCCTAGTTCCTAAAAAATCCCAAACCCTCATTCTTACACCATCGTCTCATCCACGCATTGAGACTCTGGAGCTCCGCCTGCCTTTTGGGTCCTGCGTTTGGAACGGGAAACATTTTGGAGAATGCTACCCCGGAAGTTCTGGATTTCAACTTCCTGCCTAAAAGTCTAAATTTATCCTCCAGAACCTCCCTACCACATTTTCCTATGTCATTGGTAATGACATGTACCAAGACAGCAGAACCCTCCCCAGCACTATCTAAGACCTTGTCTAGATGGCGCGTGAGGTCCGCTACCTTCGCACCAGGCAGGCATGTTACCAGGCAATCCTCATGTCCGCCAGCCACCCAGTTATCTATATGGCTGATGATCGAATCACCAACTATAACGGCTGTCCTAACCCTTCCCTCAAGGGCACATGGCCCTGGAAAACCACCTCAGTGCAAGAGGGTTTTACATCACCTGGAGGACAGGTCCTAGATATAGGATCACTTCCTGGCACACCAGGATGATGCTCTCCTGTCACGTGACCTCTCTCTTCCATGGCAACAGGGATGCCGCCAGACTGGAGGTGGGACTTCAGGACTATATCCCTGTAGGTCTTATGTACCTCTCTGTTTTCCTTCTGTCTTCTAAGTCTACTACTCTTGCCTCCAGAGATCGGACTCGTTCCCTGAGAGCAAAGAGCTTCTTGCACCTTGCGCATACATAAGATCCCTCACCAACTTGGAGAAAATCATACATGTAACACTCAATGCAAAAGACTGGAAAGCCCACATCTCGCTGCTGGACTGCTGTGTCCTTCTTCGTTTTAAGGTTGTGTTTAGATATTTAAGTTCTTTACTTACTAAGGGTTGCTGGTGATACTTATACTAACATAACTATATCTAATATGTTTAATGTACATTGTTCACCTGAAGTTTAATTAATCTCAGGTCCTTAATGTATGCTGATGAGAAAAAACAGTTGCACCTGAGGGTGAATATGGTACCTCCTTTCCTTTCTTTTGTGATTAAATTTAAAAGTAAAGCTTTTTGCTGCTACAAGGCCCTGACCAAGTATTAAATTTAAACTTGGAAGCTCTCTGCTGGGTTCATAATATAACCAGAAAGTTCTCTGCTGTATTTTAACTTTAAACTGAAAACTCTTTGCTGATACTAGGCCCTGACTGATTTAATACACTGGGTTCACAGATTAATCAACTTTAATCTAAAGAATTCCTTCTTCCCCAAGATTTAGAAAAATTCCCAGAAGAAAATACTTACAATAGCAGATCTCTCTCCAGAATTAGCAGTGTCCTTTTGTAGTCCTTCATGTCTCTATGCTCTATGTTCGGCTGTATGCAGAGTCCTGGTCCTGGTTTCTGCATTTGCACTATGTTTGGCGTTGTGAATTGTTGCTCTGAAGCTGTTCTGATGTACTTTTATACACCCTTATACAGATAATGTTCAGCTCAGTTAAACATACAGTTGTCTTTAAGAAACTTTCCCAGGAACCCACCTGACCATGACCATTAATTTGGGATCTGATGCTGTTAAAGTGATCCCGGTATCCTTGTCTTCTTTTTCTCTTTTAGGTGCATTTTGCTTTAACTGATAGCACCTATGTGAAAGGGTCAATCCATCTCTCTGTCCATCTGTCTGTCTATGTCTGTGTGCACATGTGCCAACAGATGCAAAGGGCTTCGGGAGGAGCAGGGCAGAGCAGCAGCAAAGAGCCGGCGGGAGATTCCAGGTCCTGCTGGCAGATGAGGCAGAGGTGCAGCAGAGAAGAGCTGGCAGAGGTTTTCAGGTCCCGCTGACTGTTCACCCCTGCAGTTGTCCCTCTTCTATCAGCGGGAGTCCCCAGGTCCCAGGGGAGACAGAGCGGCGGTGAGGAGGAACTGGTGGGTGTCGCCATGTCACTAGTGAAGATGGGTTGGAATCAAGGAAGGGGTGGAGCAAAAGGGGAATATTTAAAAAAGGAGGAAAGAGGGGCAAGTTGAAGAGTGAAGCAAAAAGAAAGGGGTAGCGTTTTGAGAGGAGGAATGGAGGGGCGGGGCATAAGGGAGGAGGTGGGGTTAGAGGAGGGAAGGAAAGGGGCTGCAAGGAGAGAGTAGAGTGTAGGGAGAGAGGGGAATTAGGATAGTGCAAGAGGGTTCATGGAAAGTAGGGGGAGCATGCAGGAAGAGAGAAGGGAAGGGAGGAAAGGGGTGAGGGTGTGGTAGAGAAAGAAAACAGAGTGCAAGGTTGGGTGTCAGGGGAAAGAGAGGAGTTAGAGTGTATGGGTAGGTGGTAGGGAAGGAAGGAAGGAAATTGGCAAAGAGTAGGGAGGGTTAATAGTGCAAGAGGGTGGGAGAGACAGAAAATAGGTGCAGGATGATGTGGGAAAGAGCAAGCGAGAGAGAAGCCTAGATGCCCACAACAACTCATACACATATCCCCTGCCTTCTAACATCCCATTCCCACAAAGTAATGCCTAAGACTGCAAATGGAGGAAAGAGGAAACATGTCATTGTGACTCACTGTAAGTGTGCACTTTTCAACTTCTTTTGGGGTTTCTTTGGATGTCTCACTCACACTTTTTCAGTAGTAGCTCAATGCGAATTACATTTAAGTATAGTAGGTAGTTCTCCATTGATGAGCAGTGGTAATGCAGGCAGACTTGATGGCGATGTCCTCCAAATGGATCCTAGTGTGCTGTGCTGTCCTAAGCTCAGGGAAACCTTTTTCTGGGTGTCCCTTAATCACTGATACATCTCCTGCCTTTCTTCAGTCTATTTTTTCCACCACACAAGTAGGACACAGCTAAATCTCCTTATCCACAAGTCCAAACCAAAACTAAAGAAAATAGTAATAATAAATACATAAAGCATTAAAGAAGCTCCATGGGAGTGATGGATACCTCCAAGTTGCTTGGGGTTTTAGAACCATTACAAATTCCCAAGTGGCAGAAGGATGTTTGGCCTTAGGCTGTGGCAAAATACCAAATGGAGGAGAAGGATGTTTGACCGCACCACCTACCATAGATGTGTCAAGGCACCAGATGGGGGAGAGCAGCCAACGCGAGCCCAAAATGTCTGAATTCCTGGATGTTCCTACCCTGCTGACCCCCCCCCCCCCACACACACACACCTAACAGAGTTCTTGCTTGAACTGATGCTAAAGAAGTGTGCCAAAATAAAGCATGCGGCCCCTGCTACCCAGCGCACTGGTGAGTTGACTCAGTCTCATAGGACTTACAGCAGGAAAGGCTTCAATCCAAGAAGAAAAAGCAAACACTGAAGGAGTCACACCAGCAGAAGCCTTTACATAAGAGATTCTTTTCAGTGTTGAAGGAGCCCTTTTCTCTAAGCAACCTGCTGCACATTACATGGACACTGCTGACAAGTCCAAACTGGTCTTCCTCCCAGAATCCTCTATCCTCCACTTTTCTGCACCAGGGGCTAATCAGCAAATCATAATCCTTCCCCTCGTTGGTCAAGGAGAATAGCTTTCCTTCCTAGACCTCAAAGACACCACACTTACATTCCCATTCACCCTCACCATTGGCCATTCCTGCATTTCACCTTTTAGGGTCACCACCATTAGTACTGGGTGCTTCTCTTTGACTGATCATCAGCATCCAGGGTATATGCAAAGAGAGTAATTTTATAAGAGCACCAAGAAAAGATACATGCTTCTTAGGTGCAGAAGTCCCTATTTTACAGGTCTTATGTGCGTGAATGGACATTTCTGCAGGTCCTTTCCATGGCCGCTATTGTGTAAGTAAAGAAGTCAAGAAGCACTCAGAATATGGAAACTGACTCTGGCCATGAAATGTAGCCTTCAAGTGTGTTGTGCACTTGATATAAACAATAGGTCCAGAAAATAAATTTTGAGTTCTCCACCAGGTCACCTCCATTTCCTCTTCCCTGTCTTGACTCTCAAATCCTTCTTTCAATCTCTGTGACCCATTCTTCCTTTCTAATATCAATGAGGAGGAAACTGCACATCTTCTCTCTTCCTCCAAATTAACTACCTGTTCCTCTGATTCATTCCTACCTCTCTACTATTCCGTATCGTCCCCATTATTGTCCATTTCATCTGTCATATTCTCAATCTATTGTTCTCTATTACAACTGCTCCTACTGCCTTCAAACATGCTGTTGTGACTCCACTCTTCAAGAAACTTTCACTCAACCCTACCTGCAATTCCAACTATCCTGTTTTGACTATCTTTCCTCTCAAGACATTTCTGATCCGCTGTAGTTTCACTTTTGTCCTATACATTAAACAGAAATGACTAAGCTGGATTCTCCAGTTACCTGTTTCTGGCCAATCCAAGAGCCTCTACTCAATCCTCATTTTCTTGAACCTATCTACTGCTTTTGATACTATTGATAACCCTCAGCCTGTCTGATCTTGCTGCCTGGATGACACTCCGTTATCTGAAACCGAATATGGACAAGATGGAACATATTAAGTTTCCCCCTAAACACACCTCCTCCCTTCCTCCCTTCTCGATTTCTGTGGATGACACTATCATCATCCTCCCTGTTTCCTCTGCTCGCAATCTTGGGATAATTTTTGACTTTTTGCTTTTTTCCAATGCCCGTATCCAACTAATATTTAAAACATATTACTAAGACCCTTTTCTGCTCTCTTGTCATCTCCCATCTAGACAATTGCAACCTGCTCCTCGCTGGTCTCCTTTTGGAACATCTTTGTACACTCCAATCCATTGAAAACTCAGCTGCATTGCTATTCTCTTCCATTGTCACTATGCTCACATAATCCTTCTTCTCAAATCATTTCACTGGCTCCCTATTTATTTCTGCATATTGTTCTGACTTCTACTGACCTACAAATGCTTGCACTCTGCAGCTCCTCATTACCTCTCCTCTTTTCTATCCCAACAAGCTTCCTTGTGAACTCCACTCATAAGGAAAATCACTTTTATCTGTGGCCTTCTCTTCCGCTGTCTAATTCAAAATCTGTTCATTCCACCTTGCTTCACCGTATGCCTGGAATAGACTACCTGAGTTAGTATGTCAGGCTCCATCTCTGGTCCTTTTCAAATCCTAAAATGATAACTTTTGAGGCTGCTTTTCGATTCTGACCCCCTTATTCTCCTGCTTAACATCCAGGTGTATTTTAGTCATTTCCCTCTTGAACAACCTATTCTCCTGTTTGTTGTGTTTGTGTGTCTGGAATAGATTGCCGAGCAAGAACTGTCTTATGTCTTTATCTACAGCACTGCAAAAGCCTTTGGCAGTATACAAACGATAAGTGGTACATGATTAGTGGTAGTGGCCAGACCTGCATGCAACTATCTTCACTACTGCTTTTTCACCCTGTCATGGGTCTCGGGCCTTCTGTATGTGTTTCCTCCTTTTTCACTCATATCTAGAGTCTTACAGCAAATTCTCCTTGACAAGGCCACAGTAATCTATGTAGTACACCCAGTGGGTCAGACAAATCTGGTTCCTGCTCCTCCTCTCAATAACAAAGGATCAGCCAGTTCCGTTGGAGACACATCCATCTTTCCTGATGCAGCAGCAAAGGTGTTTGCTTGGTTCTTATAGCATGAAGTTTGAGAACATGCTAATTGCTTGCATTTTGGTCTCACAAGAAGTAAAAAATGTTGTTTTGACATCCAGGAAAGACTCCTCTAAGAAATTCTATAGGCTCAAATAGGAGTCACTTCTTTCACTGCTGTGCCATTTATCAGTTCCATGCATTCTCTTGCTCCCCCTGTTGATGCCATACAATTATATCTCCTTTACCTCTCTTAAAGTGACCATAAGGCAAGTTACGTGCAACTGCACTTCATGGCAATGCAAGCGTATCACAGTGAAGTAGACAATAAACCCATCTCCATACATCGAAAGATTTCCGAGTTCATGCAAAGACTCGTGAATACAAGGTCTCTATTATGCAAACCCATATCACCATGGGACCTCAACACTGTCTTGCGAAGTTGGTGGAGCTACCATTTGAGGCACTGGAAAAGGAAGACCATTTTTCTGTTTGCCATCACTTCATCATGCCAAATCAGTGAATTTTAGGCCCTCGTCCACAACTTCCCATACACACAGTTTCTGCCAAATAAGTTTGTCCTCCATACTCATCAAAGTTCTTTCCCAAAGTATTGTCTCCCTTCCACTTCAATCAATCATTTGTGCTCCCCAGCTTTTTTCCCAAAGCCTCACTCCATTCGAGAAGCAGCTGTTCTCCATTTTCCTGATTGTAGGAGAACACTTCTATACTGTCTTTTTGGCCACACAGGATTTTCGTAAAATCTCTCAACTTTTTATTTCATTAAGTCTAAACAACTTGCAGACAAGCGGACTCTGTCGAGATGGGCCTCCAAGTGCATCAATTCCTGTTATAATGCAGCTCCTCAACCATCTCCAGATAAAATCATGGCACATCATCTAAGACCAAAAGCTACTAATATAGAACATGTGTACTCAATATCTCTTGATATACATTTGCAAAGCTGCTATCTGAACCACAGTGCATGCATTCTCCTTAATTTGATTCCTCTTCCTTTTGAAACAGTGTAGTAGGGCAATCTATCCTGCGCCTTATAAAGAAAAGAGGAAAACATAGTCTTGTAGAAATATATCACAAAAAATAAAAATAGAGTTGTCTGTTCTCTGTAGGTTTCATATCTTTCATCCTGGATCTCATAGGACCTTACAGTTATCCTCTGCTCTGGAGTCACCATCAAATGTGCCTGCATTACCCCTACTGTCTGTGGAGAACCCCCATTACAGTTTGTACCAGAGGCAATTGAGGGTTAACTGACTTGCCCAAAATCACAAGGAGGAGCAGTGGGATTTGAGCCTTGGTTTCCTCGGATCTCAGCATGCTGTTATAACTATTAGTCTACTCCTCCACTTCTTTAAAGTTGCTCAGTTTACCCTTAAAACTATAAGTATTGCAAAATGTGCACTGCAGATTTAAAAATGTACTAGAAACAATATATTTTGGAGACTTTGGTTTCTTTAAAATCTCTGAAAAATATTTGATTTGTAATCTCTGGGGGGTAAAGAAGTAATTTATCTTATCATACTTAAATCAAAGCTGGATTTAAACTGATAAGAACTGGGCCAAGATGCTATTTTTTATCTGTATCATTCTGATAAAATGCACTTCCAGTCTGAAAGAAAAATGGATCTTCATATATTCAGTAAACACAACAAGTTGAAAAGTGCATGCTTACAATGAGACACAATGGTGCATGTCCTCCTTTCAAAGACTCTGCTTGTCTCTGTGAGGGATTCGATTGATACAGCCATGTTAAGTATGCCTCAGTACAGTAGCAGGGGATGTGTGAGTGGGTGTCTGGATGAGTGAGCATAGAGTTGGGTGCACCTGAGAGTGAACGCTCAACGGCATAGTCTTCTCATAGATAACGCAGATGGAGGACACGCCCAAAATGGATATGATGGCGACCCTGGCGACGTCAAGGTGAACTAGTTGTTCAATAGTCCACGGGAAAGATTGGAATAAGATCTAAATGCTCTTGTGCAGAATTTGCCCATGGGGGGACTGCTCTATGTTTCCCTCCCGGAGCGCTCATTGGTCACATCGTGCAGTGAATCGAGGCACACCGAGGATGAATGATTCTCATCACCTCCAACTGACAAAGGGGACCGTAGTGTGCGGAACTCATCAGAAGGATGGTGGTGTGGACGGTCCTGCTCCTGGGGTTGGTTTGGATGCCTCAGATGGGGTTGGTTTGGATTGCCTCATAGGACTATCATTCTCGAATGGGACTTTCCCCCGAAGCCTGAAGAAAACAGCCATCAGACCGTTGCTAAAAAACAGCAAGTTAGACCCAGCAAAGATGGACTCCTACAGGCCAATTTAAAGAATCCAACTTCTGGCAAAATCATTGAGAAGGTCTTACAACACCAACTTCACTACCACATTGAGACTAGCGCACCCCTCGACCCCTGCCAGCACGGATTCCTGGAATCACATGGGGTAGAAACGCTGTTGACCACATTTTTCAACACATTGACCATTGGCTTGGATAACATCAGACAAGAGTTTGCCATGATCTTCTTGGACATTGCAGCAGCCTTTGACACTGTGTGCCACAAAATACTCCTGCGACATCTCAGTGAGAAGGGCGTTCAAGGCACCACGCTAGCCTGGTGTGCATTGTACTTAACAGATAGATCGCAGCATGTTTGCACCAACCCCTCCACCTCCTCACCTTTCATGCAAGAGAAAGGCGTGCCGCATGGATCCTCGCTCTCAGCCCTACTATTCAACGTATAGATGCAGCCCATTTGCAACCTCATCTGCTCTTTCAATATTAATTGCCTAATCTATGCTGAGGACGTGGTCAAGGCGATCTATAACAAAATTCGGACGCTTCGCCACCTGTGACCACTGCTAGAGCTAGAAGACTTTCGGACAATCTACCAAGCACTGATTATTCCTCTCTTCGACTATGCGAACACCATACTACACGGTCTCCTGAAAAACACGCTGAATCCCCTGCAACTGGCAATGAATGTGGCCGCCAGAATCCTGCACTGAGCCTCCAGGAGGGAACATATAACCCCAACCATGAAACACCTGCATTGGCTCCCGATCCACTGCAGGATCTCCTGCAGTGGATCGGGTGTTTAAGATTCTTACGATGACCTACAAAGCCATCAACAAATGCTCCTCCACCTCACTCACAGATCTCATACAGACCACCCCCTCAACAGAGTAAGGAGATCAGCCGCCCTCAATACTCTGAAACTCCCGAGGGCGATCACAAAATGCTTGCAGGTAACTAGAAACAGAGCTTTCGCGCTATATTCACCAACATGCTGGAATAACCAGCCACCTGCCATCCGGGCTATCACTGCCCTCACCCAGTTCAGGAAGTCATTGCAGCACTATCTGTTTCTCCAGCAGTACACCAAACCTAATGACAACCTGCAGTCAGTCACACTCAGGACCCAGGTTGACGCCCCCGACGCAGCCACTCCACGAGTCTGCTGCCCAGCCCGCTAGACCCCAATCCACTCAACGGGTAGAGGTATACTTCCCTGCCCTATCATCATGTATTTAGCTGAGCCAATGTGCAAATAGTCGACCTGTCCTCATGACATATGACAGCATGTATATAGCTGAGCCAATGTGTAAATAGTGTCGAGCTGTCCTCATAACTTATGACAGCAATTTACCTTGTACATAGTTACCCTGTTTACCCTGTATAGAATCCCCTGTGTATTGTAAGTCCAGTGTATCTCAGGATACATAGATTCGACTTCCCCAAGCCATGGTGTTTTCAATAATGACCCAACAAAGGGCGGTACATCAAGAATTAATAACGGATAAAAGTCATAATGATAGAAAAGTTGGACAGTGGAGAAGAAAGACAGGGTGAAAGTCAATGCCTTCAAATGAAGGTGCTGGCTAAGAATACTGTACCTATCATGAACTGACTGAATAATAAGTCACTTGATACTAGAAGAAATCAAAACTAAGTTGAAATGACAGGACTTTGGCTTTCATACTTTGGATTCATTATGAGAAGCAAAAGATCATTAGAGAAAGACTTGGCAAGGTTGAATCTGAATGCAAAAGGGGAAGGCCAGCAATACGATGGATCAATATAATATCAGCAGCTAAGGATGCAATACTATCAACAATTAGCTGCTTGACTGAAGAGCGAATGCAGTTTAGGACAACTATCCATAGAATCACCATGAGTCAACATTGACTCAACCACACTTAACCACTACAAATAGGATAGCATTAGGGCAAAGGTGTGAATTTTAATTTCTTTTAATCAAAGAGCGGCTTACCTATACAAATCAGTTGCAGTGAAGAAAAAAGTTGAAGAGGGGCAGGCAATGAGTAATCCATATTACTTTACATTTAGAAGGATTAAGTTTCATGCCATCATTGGTGAGACACTGGGAGATTGTGAGGATGGAAGAATTAGTTTGGATTGTTGTAGCAGGTAAAGAAAATGATTTGGACATCATTAGCAAGATCTAGATTTTGTGTAAGAGTGGCCGGTTGAAACAGGAAAATGTTAAAAAAAGTATTGGGGCAAGAATAGTTCTTTGGTGCAATCTAGTAGGAAGAGCATGCATTCGAGAGATTCTATGTTTGATTTACTGACTAAGTGCATCATGGAGATAACATGTGAACCAAATATAGACACTATTTTTATACCTATTTCAGAGTCATAGAAACATGACGACAGAAAAAGACCACATGGCCTATCTAGTCTGTCCTTCCATATAGGATATTGAAGTCAACTAAATCAAAAGCTGCACTAAGGTCAAGTGATACTATGATGCTGATTGATTTGTTTCAAGTCTGCATCTTACTTCATTCAGTAAAGAAAGAAGTAATTCTAAAAACATAGGAACATGATGGCAGTCTGTCTTTTCATACCAACTACTAAGCTCTACTGTTACTTTTTTTCTTTTAGAGATTTTCTGTGTTTGTACCATGCCTTTATAATTTCAGATACAGTCTTTGTCTCTATTACCTCCACAGGAAGACTATTCCACGTATCTATGACTCTTTCCATAAAGGAATATTTATGCAAATTACCCCTGAGTCTAACCCCTTTCACTTTCCTCCTAAGCTATTTCATTTGCAGGGCTTTCTTTCAATTGAAAGATGTCCTCCTCCTGTGCATTTATGCCATGGAGGTATTTAAACATCTCTTTCAAATATCCCCTTTCCAGACTTTCTTCCAAAATATACATATTAAGATCTTTAAATCTGTCCCATATGTTTTTTAATGAAGCCCACTGACTATTTTGATAGCCACCCTCTGCACTGATTCCATTCTGCTTATATCCTATTGAATGTGTGGTCTCAAGAATTGCACACAATACTCTAAATTAGGTCTCACCAAAGAGTTATACAGAGGCACTATCACCTCCTTTTTCCTGCTGACCATTCTTCTCACTATGCACCCAAGCATTCTTCTGGCTTTTGCTGTCGCCATTTCTACCTGTTTGGCCATCTTAATATCATCAAAAACAATCACCCTTTAGTCTCGCCCTTCTTCCATGGACAGAAGTACTTCATTCCTTATACTGTATTACATCCTTGGATTTTTGAAGTCCAAATGCATTAACATGCATTTTTATGTCTTAAATCTTGGATGTCAAACTCTCGACCATTCTTCAAGCTTCACTAGATCCCTCCTCATTTTATCTACACCTCCCTGAATATTTTTATTGCAGATTTTGGTATCATCTGCAAAGAGGCAAACCTTACGTGACAGCCCTTCCATAATATTACTTGAAAAAACAATTTAAAAATTCAGACAAAGGACAGATCCCTACTGTCCAGTTTGTGACTTCTGACCCAGCCAGTCAATTTAGGGTCCATCCCGAGGGCACTCAATTTATTTCTAAGTCACCCGTGAGGAACAATGTCTAAGGTTTTACAAAAATGTAAGTACACCACATCTATAGTTCTCCCCCGATCCAACCCTTGGGTAAGCTAGTCAAAGAAGATTGATGAGAATTGTCTAACAAGACCTGCATCTAGTAAATCCATGCTAACTCAGATCTTGTAATCCATTATGTTCCAGAAACCTCACTATCCTCTGTTTAAGCAGCATTTCCAATACTTTGCTTATCACAGTTGAAAGACTAACCAGTCTGTGCGATGACTCAGTCTGAAACTTTCCAGTCTGATCGAGGAAGTTATATAGTTTAAAGCAGATGTTTTGCCTGAACCTTAGATGTATGTGTGTGTGTGCATGCATGTGAGCTTACGTGTGTTTGTGATGGAGGTGTGGGCATGAAGGCTTCACTCCCTTACCCTTTCCACTGCCATCCTACACAAACTCTCACTGTCTTGCACTATCCCTTCCCCACATTCATCACACTCCCTCTTCCCCTGCTGCCATCCACTGCTGCACTTTCTTTTCTCTCCTTCTCATGAACTCAACATTGCATTCTTTCTCCCTTTCCCTGCCACCATGGCCGTACCGAGTGTAAATCATGCACTGTGCGACTTGCACATCGGGAGCACACCACACCATGGCGGGAGAGAAAAGGTGCAACCAATGTGCTAGTCGCCGGCATACTAAACAGATCTGTCCCTCCATGTGAGAGCAGGGAGGGACAGATCTACTTAGCATGCCGGTGAAAAGGCTTATGGGGCGCATTTTAGTTGTCTTCCATTGCCTGAAGCAGCTGAGAGAAGAAAAAAGTGGCAGCGGCAGGTAACGGCAGACAGCTAAAATGCGCCCCTAAAGCCTTTGCGCCCTGTGCGGCCACACGGCTCGCACAGGACTAGGTACGTCCATACCTGCCACCACCTCTCACTGCCCCATCCCTTTCCCTCTCACTTCTTGCACTGTCACCCTACTTTCCCTGCCCCTCTTGTGCTCTCCTAATTCCTCTCCAATCCCTTCACCCTTCCCTCTCCCTGCTTCCCCTTTCTTCCCTCCTCTAACCTCTTCTTTTCCCTTATGCTCCTCCCCTTCACTCCTCCCCTCTCCACCCCTTACTTTGTGCTCTGCCCCTTTCCTTCTTTTGTCAACTCTAAACATACCCCTTTATTTAGGTTCTGCCCCTTCCATTTCCTTCTCTGATGCCCAGCTCATCTTCACCAGTGGGGTTTGGGGACTCCCTCCTGCTCTTTCTCTGCTGCCTCCTGCTGGCAGGACCTGGGGACTCCCGCCGGCTTTTTCCCTGCCTCCTCTGCTGACAGGACCTGGGGACGCCCTCTGGCTCTTCAGTGTTTGCTGTTGCTCTGTCCCGCTGTTCCCATTGTCCTATGCATCTTTATTGGCAGACAGACAGGTAGACAGATGGATGGACTCTACCCCTTAAGCAAAATGCACCTCAAAAAACACCGATTGGAAGATCAAAGAAGTAAAACATCCCGGGATTTTTCTCTTAGGTACAATGCAGTTATCTGCTCGTTCTATCCTTTGTCTGTTATTAGGAGGTCATTCATGAATCATGTGCCTTACATTTTTCTAGTTCTTGGAAGGTTCTTGTGTTTCATGGAGGGACGCCTGCTAGCTGTACAGTCATTGAAAATGAGGAAGATGGTATCCTTTCATGACAGGGCTTTTTCCAGCTAAGTTCCTAGACTTTGGATCTCGCAGTTTGACGTGGTATGTTTGGAGAAGGGTTATTACTATTCAGAAAAGTTAAAGGGAGAGCATATATTAACTTAGAAAGTTCATTATGTGGGTGCCAACCAGTGCAGTTAGGACAGGTATCTACATCAAGCTTCGAAGGTCTTCATACCACTGTGATTGACTTAATCTTTGAAGTGTCGGTTTGTCATATTGAACAGCAGTAGGTCCAAACAACTCCAACCATCACTATTACAATAGCTATGAAGAAGAAGGAGAAAGAGGGAGGTAAGCCCATGTTTATTTCATTTACAAGCCCCTTTGTTTAAACAAGCAAGTGGAAAAAGAAAAGCAGTTCATTTAGTACAGAGCCTCATAAAACTCTCCACATTCTGAAACATTTTTCATATTCAGCTGCCTAAAATCTACCTTAATGTAGTTTAATTCATATGATTTAGTTTCTATGATCTACACAAATACTCTATGCTTGCAAAACATTTTTTTATTTATTTAAAACTTATTTCTATACCACCTTTCAACAATTCAAACATAAGAACATAAGATATGCCATAGTGGGTCAGACGAACGTTCATCAAGCCTGCTATCCTGTTTCCAACAGTGGCCACTCTAGGTCATACGTACCTAGCAGTTTCCCCAAAAGACACAGGTTTCATAATGTTTGTGTTGGGTCAAGCATTGATATCCTGGGTCCCTTTTTAATAATGGTTTATGGAACTTTCCTCCAGGAACTTGTTCAAACCTTTTTTAAACTTAGCTACACTAACATCCTTTACTACATCCTCAGGTAACCAATTCCAGAGTTTGATTATACGTTGAGTGAAAAAAATATTTTCTCTTATTTGTCTTAAATAGTTTACCCTGTAGCTTCATTGCATGTCCCCTAGTCTTTCTATATTCTGATAACATAAACAATCGATCTACGTTTACCCTTTCCACTCCGTTCATTAATTTATAGACTTCTGTTATATCTCACCTCAGCCGTCTCTTTTCCAGGTTAAAGAGTCCTAACATTTTTAGCCTTTCTTCATAGGGGAATCCTTCCATCCCCTTTACCATTTTGGTGACTCTTCTCCGAACCTTTTCTAATAATGCTATATCCTTTTTAAGATAGGGCGACCAGAATTGCACACAATATTCAAGGTGCGGTTGCACCATGGAACAATACAGAGGCATTATCATATTCTTTGTTTTATTTTCCATTTCTTTCCTATTGATACCTAGAATTCTATTTGCTCTCTTGGCTGCCGCTGCACACTGGGCAGAGCGTTTTAACATGTAATCCCCAATGTCGCCTAAATCTTTTTCATGGGTGGTGGTTCCTAATGTGGAACCTTGCATCATGTAACTATAGTTTGGGTTGTTCTTCCCTACGTGCATAACTTTGCACTTGTCCATATTAAATTTCATTAGACATGTTCATGCCCAGTCTTCCAATTTATCCAGATCCTCTTGCAATTTTCCACAATCCTCATGGGTTTTAACAACTTTAAATAGTTTTGTGTCATCTGCAAATTTGATAACCTCACTCGTTATTCCCTTTTCCAGGTCATTTATGAATATGACATAAAGCAGCAGACCCATCACCACTATACACCTTTCTCCATGGGGAAAATTGGCCATTTAGCCTTACCCTATGCTTTCTATCTTTTAACCAGTTCCTGATCCACAATAGTACACTGTCTTCTATCCCATGACTCTTTAGCATTACCAGAAGTCTCTGATGAGGGACCTTGTCAAAGGCTTTCTGAAAGTCGAAATACACTATATCAACCGACTCACCTTTGTCTACCTGTTTATTCACACCTTCAAGAAAACATAACAGATTAGTAAGAGAAGAACTTCCTTGTCTAAAGCCACGTTGGCTGTCTCCCATTAAGCCATGACTATCTACATGTTTAGTAATTTTGTTCTTTAAGATGGTTTCTACCATTTTTCCCGGTAGTGACGTCAGACTCACCAGTCTGTAGTTTCCCAAATCACCCTGGGAAACGTTTTTTGAATTGGCATTACATTGGCCATCCTCCAGTATTCAGGTATTAAAGATGATTTAATGATAGTTCACAGATTACTAATAGCAGGTCTGCAATCTCATATTTCAGTTATTTCAACATGCTTGGATGTATACCATCCGGTCCAGGGGATTTGTTACACTTCAGTTTATCAAATTTTTGTAATACATCTTCCCAGTGTATCGATATTTCTTTCAATTCTTCCACAGTATCACCTTTAAATACCACTTCAGTCATGGGTAACATCCCTACATTTTCCTCAGTAAAGACCGAAGCAAAGAATTCATTCAATCTCTCCATTATAGCCTTGTCCCAACTTACTTCCCCTTTTATCCCCCTATTAGCTAATGGTCCAACAGATTCTCTCACAGGATTTTTGCTAAGAATGTACTTGAAAAAGCCTTTATTATGTGTTTTTGCTAACACAGCAAGTTTCTTCTCAAATTCTCTCTTTGCCTGCCTTATCAATGCCTTTGATTTAAATTGCCAGTGCTTGTGCTGCTTCCACTTTTCTTAAAGCGTGGAATACAACTGATCCAAGCTTCCAAGATAGTATTCTTAAACACCCCCAAATCTTTCATGATGTTGATGTAAGTCTTTAACCTTTGCAACTGCTCCTTATAGTTTTTTCTTAACTATTTTCCTCATTTTATCATAGTCTCCCTTTTGAAAGTTAAAAGGTAGCACTGTGGATTTCCATTAATTAAATCAAACGTGATCATGCTATGCTCACTATTGCCAAGTGGCCCTAACACCCTTATTTCTTGCACCAGAACTGGTGTTCCACTAAGGACTAAGTCCAAAATGGCTTCCCCTCTGGTCATTTCATGAACCAGCTGCTCCAAGAAGCAGTGAATATTTGTTCACTCAACGGGTAATCAAACACTGGAATCTGTTACCGGAGGATGTAGTAAGGGTTGTTAGTATAGCTGGGTTTAAAAAAGGTTTGGACAAGTTCCTGGAGGATAGGTCCATATACCACTATTAAAAAGGGACCCAGGATATCAATGCTTGACCCAGTACAAGCATTGTGGAACCTGTGTCTTTTGGGGATATTGCTAGTCACGTATGACCTAGATTGGCCACTGTTGGAAACAGGATACTGGGCTTGATGGACCTCGGTCTGACCCAGTATGGCACGTCTTATGTTCAGTCATTTATTTCATCGAGAAACTTTATCTCCCTAGCAAGTCCTGCCGTGATACTGACCCAGTAAATACCGGAATAATTGAAATCACCCATTTTTATTACTGTTCTGTAACTTTTGTTAGCTTCCTGATTTCTTTGAGCATTTCATCATCCATTTGTTCATTCTGGCCAGTCGGTCGATAAATCAAACCTACTGCCATCACCTTCCCCTTTTGACATGGAATTCAATCCATAGAGATTCTACAGCAAATTTTGTTTCCTGCAAAACTTTAATCCTTTGTGGCTCAATGCCCTCTCTAACATTGAGAGCAACCCCTCAACCAATTTGATCAGCTCTATCAGTACAATATAGCTTGTACCCAAGTATCACAGTGTCCCTCTGGTTGTCCTCTTCCACCATGTTTCTGGTATACCAATCATATCTATTCTAAACAGTCCCATCTTATTTTTTAGACTTCTAGCAATTGCATACAAGCATTTTAGAGACTGCATTTTATTCTGCTAATGTGCCTTAACTTCATATTTTAGGTAGTATCCTTCAAGGATACATTATTCTGAACCATACTCTCTTGGGCGACTGTTGGATCTCCCCTATTATCTAGTTTAAAAGCTGCTCAATCTCCTTTTTAAAAGTTTCCCCAGAATGTTCCCTAGTTCCTAAAAAATCCAAACCCCTCATTTTTGCACCATCGTCTCATCCACGCATTGAGACTCTGGAGCTCCGCCTGCCTTTTGGGTCCTGCGTTTAGAATGGGAAGCATTTTGGAGAATGCTACCCCGGAAGTTCTGAATTTCAACTTCCTACCTAAAAGCCTAAATTTAGCATCCAAAACCTCCCTACCACATTTTCCTCTGTCATTGGTAATGACATGTACCAAGATAGCAGACTCCTCCCCAGCACTATCTAAGACCTTGTCTAGATGGGGCATGAGGTCCGCTACCTTCGCACCAGGCAGGCATGTTACCAGGCAATCCTCATATCCACTAGCCACCCAGCTATCTACATGCCTGATGATCGAATCACCAACTATAACGGCTGTCTCAACCCTTCCCTCAAGGGCACATGGCCCTAGAAAACCACCTCAGTGTGAGAGGGTTTTACATCACCTCAAGGACAGGTCCTAGCTATAGGATCACTTCCTGACACACCAGAATGATGCTCTCCTGTCACGTGACTCTCTCCTCCTTGGCAACAGGAATGCTGCCAAACTGGAGGTGGGACTTCAGGACTATATCCCTGTAGGTCTCGTGTACCTCTCTGTCTTCCTTATGTCTTCTAAGTCTACTACTCTTGCCTCCAGTGATCGGACTCGTTCTCTGAGAGCAAAGAGCTCCTTGCGCCTTGTGCACACATAAGATCCCTCACCAATTTGGAGAAAATCATACATGTGACACTCAATGCAAAAGACTGGAAAGCCCCCATCTCGCTGCTGGACTGCTGCGTCCTTCTTTGTTTTAAGGTTGTGTTTAGATATTTATGTTCTTAACTTACTAAGGGTTGCTGGTGATACTTATACTAATAAAACTATACCTAACATGTTTAATGTACGTTGTTCACCTGAAGTTTCATTAATCTCTTGTCCTTAATGTATGCTGATGAGAAAAAACAGTTGCACCTGAGAGTGAATATGGCACCTCCTTTCCTTAAAGAGGTTTAACCACCCATAAAGAGACAATTATCCCAGGGGTTGGTGGGTGTCAGGGAGGGAAAGAAGACTTATTAAAGCTGGCTACTACACAGTACCCTGTCCTGTGCTTTAAGGTAATCTGTTACCAAATTCTAGGGGGAGTCCCACAGCCCTTATATGGATAGAGAGAGTCTTGGGTTCTAAATTTAACCAAAAAAGCTCTCTTCTGTGTTTTAAATTTAAAAGGAAAGCTTTTTGTTGCTACTAGGCCCTGACCAAGTATTAAATTTAAACTGTAAGCTCTCTGCTGGGTTCTAAGTTCTCTGCTGTGTTTTAAAATGAAACTGAAAACTCTTTGCTGCTACTAGGCCCTGACTGATTTAACAAATACACTGGGATCACAGAATAATCAACTTTAAACTAAAGAATTCCTTTTTCCCCAAGATTTAGAAAAATTCCGATAAGAAAATACTTACAATAGCAGATCTCTCTCCAGAAGTAGCAGTCCCCTTTTGTAGTCCTTCAAGTCTCTATGCTCTATGTTTGGCTGTATGCAGAGTCCTGGTCCTGGTTTCTGCCTTTGCACTATGTTTGGTGTTGTGTATTGTTGCTCTGAAGTTGTTCTGATGTACTTTTATACACCCTTATACAGATAATGTTCAGCTCAGTTAAGCATACCTTTCAAGGCCTACTATAAATTTTTAATCCACATTCTACAGCCGGGTTAATTTTTGCATAATTCAGGAAAATCGCACACGTCTTATTCAATATGTTCTAATCGTGATTTTCCTTCTGCTATGTTCATGTATTATATACCATTTGATAGGAATATTTAGTCAGAATTTTGGATCCCGAGAGTTTTGGGCTCGGCCTGGAAAGGGTTAAGAAACTTTCCCAGGAGCCCACCTGACCATGGCCATTAATTTGGGATCTGATGCTGTTAAAGTGATCCCGGTATCCTTCCCTTGTTTTTCTCTTTTAGGTGCATTTTGCTTTGACTGAAAGCATCTATGTGAAAGGTCAATCCATCTCTCTGTCCATCTGTCTGTCTTTGTCTGTTTGTTTGGACGTGTGCCAACAGATGCATACGGCTTCGGGAGGAGCAGGGAAGAGCAGCAGCAAAGAGCCTGCGGGATACTCCAAGTCCTGCTGGCAGATGAGGCAGAGGTGCAGCAGAGAAAAGCTGGCAGAGGTTTTCAGGTCCCGCTGACTGTTCACCCCTGCAGTTGTGCCTCCTCCATCAGCGGGAGTCCCCATGTCCCACTGGCAGGGGAGACAGAGCGGCAGTGAGGAGGAACTGGTGGTAGTCTCCATGTCACTAGTGAAGATGGGTTGGGAATCAAGGAATTGATGGAGCAAAAGGGGCATGTTTAGAAAGGAGAAAAGAGGAGGGGCATGGTAAAGAGTGAAGCACAAGGGAAGGGGTAGCATTTTGAGAGGAGGGATGGAGGGGCGGGGCATAAGGGAGGAAGTGGGGTTAGAGGAGGGAAGGAAAAGGGCTGCAAGGAGAGAGTAGAGTGTAGGGAGAGAGGGGAATTAGGATAGTGCAAGAGGGTTCATGGAAAATAGGGGGAGAGTGCAAGAAGAGAGAGGGGAAGGAAGCAAAGGGGTGAGGGTGTGGTAGAGAAAGAAAACAGAGTGCAAGGTTGGGTGTTAGAGGAAAGAAAGGAGAGAGAGTGTATGGGTAGGTGGTAGGGAAGGAAGGAAATTGGCAAACAGTAGGGAGGGGAAATAGTGCAAGAGGGTGGGAGAGACAGGAAGTATGTGCAGGATGATGTGGGAGAGAGCAAGCGAAAGAGAAGCCTAGATGCCCACAACAACTCATACACATATCCCCTGCCTTCTGACATTCCATTCCCACAAAGGCATGCCTAAGACTGCAAATGGAGGAAAGAGGAAACGTGTCATTGTGACTCACTGTAAGTGTGCACTTTTCAACTTCTTTTGGGGTTTCTTTGGATGTCTCGCTCACACTTTTTCAGTAGTAGCTCAATGTGAATTACATTTAAGTATAGTAGGTAGTTCTCCATTGATGAGCAGTGGTAATGCAGGCAGACTTGATGGCGATGTCCTCCAAATGGATCCTAGTGTACTGTGCCGTCCTAAGCTCAGGGAAACCTTTTTCTGGGTGTCCCTTAATCACTGATACATCTCCTGCCTTTCTTCAGTCTATTTTTTCCACCACACAAGTAGGACACAGCTAAATCTCCTTATCCATATGTCCAAATCAATACTAAAAAAATAGTAATATTAAATACATAAAGCATTAGAGAAGCTCCATGGGAGTGATGGATACCTCCAAGTTGCTTGGGGTTTTAGAACCATTACAAATTCCCAAGTGGCAGCAGGATGTTAGGCCTTAGGCTGTGACAAGATACCAAATGGAGGAGAAGGATGTTTGACCGCACCACCTACCATAGACGTGTCAAGGCACCAGATGGGGGAGAGCAGCCAACGTGAGCCCAAAATGTCTAAATGCCTGGATGTTCGTACCCTGCTGACTCCCCCACACCTAACAGAGTTCTTGCTTGAACTGATGCTAAAGAAGTGTGCCAAAATAAAGCATGTGGTCCCTGCTACCCAGCGCACTGGTGAGCTGACTCAGTCTCATAGGACTGACAGCAGGAAAGGCTTCAGTCCAAGAAGGAAAAGCAAACACTGAAGGAGTCTCACCAGCAGAAGCCTTTACATAAGAGATTCTTTCCAGCGTCGAAGGAGACCTTTCCTCTAAGCAACCTGCTGCACATTACATGAACACTGCTGACAAGTCCAATCTGGTCTTCCTCCCAGAATCCTCTATCCTGCACTTTTCTGCACCAGGGGCTAATCAGCAAACCATAATCCTTCCCCTCATTGGTCAAGGAGATTGGCTTTCCTCCCTAGACCTCAGTGACACCACACTTGTATTCCCATTGACCCTCACCATTGGCCATTCCTGCATGTCACCTTTTGGGGTCACCACCATTAGTACTGGGTGCTTCTCTTTGACTGATCATCAACATCCAGGGTATATGCAAAGAGTAATTTTATAAGAGTACCAAGAAACGATACATGCTTCTTAGGTGCAGAAGTCCCTATTTTATAGGTCTTAAGTGCTTGAATGGACATTTCTGCAGGTCCTTTCCATGGTCGCTATTGTGTAAGTAAAGAAGTCAAGCAGCACTCAGAATATGGAAACTGACTCTGGCCATGAAATGCAGCCTTCAAGTGTGTTGTGCACTTGATATAAACAATAGGTCCACAAAATAAATTTTGAGTTCTCCACCAGGTCACCTCCATTTCCTCTTCCCTGTCTTGACTCTCAAATCCTTCTTTCAATCTCTGTGACCCATTCTTCCTTTCTAATATCAATGAGGAGGAAACTGCACATCTTCTCTCCTCCTCCAAATTAACTACCTGTTCCCCTGATTCATTCCTACCTCTCTACTATTCTGTATCGTCCCCATTCTTGTCCATTTCATCTGTCATATCCTCAATCTATGGTTCTCTATTACAACTGCTCCTACTGCCTTCAAACATGCTGTTGTGACACCACTCTTCAAGAAACTTTCACTGAACCCTACCTGCAATTCCAATTATCCTGTTTTGACTTTCTTTCCTCTCAAGCCATTTCTGATCCGCTGTAGTTTCACTTTTGTCCTATACAAGAAACAGAAATGACTAAGCTGGTATCTCCAGTTACCTGTTTCTGGCCAATCCAAGAGCCTCTACTCAATCCTCATTTTCTTGAACCTATCTGCTGCTTTTGATACTGTTGATAACCATCAGCCTACTTGTCTGATCTTGCTGCCTGGATGACACGCCGATATCTGAAACCAAATATGGCCATGATGGAACATATTATCTTTCCCCCTAAACACACCTCCTCCCTTCCTCCCTTCTCGATTTCTGTGGATGACACTATCATCATCCTCCCTGTTTCCTCTGCTCGCAGTCTTGGGATCATTTTTGACTTTGCTTTTTTCCAATGCCCGGATCCAAATGATAGTTAAAACATATTACTAAGACTCTTATCCGCTCTCTTCTCATCTCCCATCTAGACTATTGCAACCTGCTCCTCGCTGGTCTTCTATTGGAACATCTCTGTACACTCCAATCCATTGAAAAGTCAGCTGCATTGCTAATCTCTTCCATTGTCACTATAGTCACATAATCCCTCTTCTCAAATCATTTCACTGGCTCCCTATTTGTTTCTGCATACAGTTCTGACTTCTACTGACCTACAAATGCTTTCACTCTGCAGCTCCTCATTACCTCTCCTCTTATCTCTCCCTACAACCTTCCTTGTGAACTCCACTCATAAGGCAAATCACTTTTTTTTTTTTTAAATAGTTTATTTACAATCCACCAAAAACAGTACAGTACAACACAGTACAGATAAGCAAACGAAGGGCCCGGGAAGGTGGGGTGTACTCTGATCCCCCCCTCCCGGGCATTACAGAAGGGAACATAGGGTGGCTTTTAACACATTTTTGTTTCCCCCCCCCTCCCCCCTTCCTCCCTCCTTTCCCTCCCCACCCCCCACCATGCCTGCCCCTCCCGTCTTTCCCCCCCCCCGCCCCCCTGATACAACTCGTGGTACTGCACTGCTCATAATTAATCCTCTTCATGCTATTCGAGGTAGTGCCTCAGCTCCCGTACTGTAAAATCTCATTCCGACTTCTGGGCCCCAGTTGAAGAATGTAGGGCTCCCAAACCGCCATAAAGGCCGGCCACCGTTTGACACTGCCTCGCGCCCAGCGATGTTCCATTTGCATCAATTGGTAGAAATTGTTCCTCCACTCCCCGAAAGTGGGGGGCTGGGGGTCCCTCCATAATCGAAGAATCGGCGCCTTCCCCACCAGACAGGCCTTACGGACCAACAGCCGTTCCCCTTTCTTTCCTGGGCATGGGGGGGTTATGCAGTCCAGCACCACAAGGGAGCCCGACCACCGGATACGCTGCTGAAGAAGCCCCTCCAAAAAAGAAGAGATTTTAACCCAATAGGGCTGCAAAGATGGACAGTCCCACCACATATGGAGGAGGGTCGCCAAAGGCTCCGAACAACGGGGACAG
Source organism: Ichthyophis bannanicus (assembly GCA_033557465.1). NCBI lineage: Eukaryota > Metazoa > Chordata > Amphibia > Gymnophiona > Ichthyophiidae > Ichthyophis > Ichthyophis bannanicus. The sequence continues at coordinate 805,490,962 of CM066033.1, forward strand.
CTGCCATCAGTAGTAAGTCGGCTCCGTAGCGCCCGCCTCGGGGAGAAATGAACTCTAGTGAGACATTTAAATTGCATTTCCCTCCAACGCATCCCCTGGAGTAGGCTAACTATGCGGGAAAGCGCCGCCCGCACCGTGCCAGGAGGCACCGCGCAGGCCAGTTCCCCCTCCCAAGCCAGCTCTATCTCCCGGTAGTCTGGGGCGGGACTCAAGTCAGCCACTCGGACTTTAAAGACAGATATCGATACCGGAGTATCGCCCCCAAGTCCAAGGAAATCCAGAATCCGTTGAGCCCGCTCAGCACACAGTGCCGCTCGCGGCAATGACGATATATAGTGGGCCACCTGAATGTAAGCATAGGCGTGCCGGGGAGAGAGATCCCACTCCCGGCTCAACGTCCTAAAGGACTTGCAGGCTCCTGAGGGTTCCACCAAATGGCCAAGGAGCTTAATTCCACGGCTATCCCAATCTTGAAAAAGTACCGACTCCGAGCCCGAAGAAAATGACAGATTCCCTCGCAGTGGCAACCAACTAGAGGTCTGCCACGATTCACCCCATCGAACGTTGAGATATTGCCAGGTCCGTTTCGCCGAGGTTATCAACACACTCTGCCTCAGATAACGGGGGAGGGCCGAATTGGCTCCATGCAAGACCCCTAATAGAGTAAGCGGGGCAACAAAACATTCCTCCAGACGCCGGGGCGTGTAATAAGCAGTGTCACCAAACCAGTCGGCCAGATGTCGCATTTGGCAGGCTAAGGCATAAGCACGCAGATCTGGGAAACCCATCCCCCCCGCACGCCACTTGCCCAGCAGCCGGGCCCACGGGATACGCGCCCTTCCTCCCTTCCAGAAAAAGGAGTGAAAGCAGGCCTCAATACGGCGCAGGTCTTTACGGAGCAGCCACACTGGCAGGGTCTGGAGCCAGTAAAGGAGGCGGGGAAGGACCACCATCTGTACCGCCGCTATCTTCCCTGAGAGGGACAGTGGGAGAGCCCCCCACGCCCGCAGCTGTGTTTGCAATCTCCGCAGAATCTGATCAAGGTTACGGCCATACAACCTACCGGGGTGGCTGGGCAAGACAATCCCCAGATACATGAACTCGCCTGTTGCCCATTTAAGCGGGAACTCTCCAGCCCACGCACCCTGAAGGGTGCCTAATACATCAAGGGCTTCCGATTTCTCCTTATTGATGCGCAATCCCGCCACTCTCCCAAACCTTTCGAATTCCAACATCAGACCGCGCAGGGAACGCTTCGGGGAGAGTAGGTGAACAAGTAGATCGTCGGCGAAGGCAGAGAGCTTGAATTCTTGTGACCCAATGCGTGCTCCGGAGATCTCTCTGGAGGCCTCGATAGTCCTAATCAAGGGGTCGAGAGAAAGGACAAAAAGCAGGGGGGAAAGAGGGCACCCCTGCCGTGTCCCGCGGCCTAGGGCAAAAGCTTCCGAAGCGACGCCATTGCAAACCACCCCCGCCGTCGGTTGAGCATAAAGACTTCTCACCATCCGGCAGAAGTGGGCACCAAGTCCATATTTAGGCAAAAGTGCCCAGAGGTAGTCCCAGTTCACCCGGTCGAAAGCCTTCTCCGCATCGAAGCTAATCAACAAAGAAGGTAGTTGGCGATGATGCACCCACTCCAGAGAGGCCAGAATTTTTCGCAAATTCCGCACTGCGTAGCGGCTCTTGACAAAGCCCACCTGGGAGACATGCACGAGGTGACTCAACACCTCTGCCAGCCGAGTAGCCAAAATCTTAGCTAAAACTTTCAGGTCAAAATTAAGCAGCGAAATGGGCCTATAGGAGCCAGCTGCTAAGGGATCCTTGCCCGGTTTAGGAAGCAACACAATGTGAGCGTGATTGTTCCCCCAGCGGAAGGCCCCCTGCTCAATACGCCGGTCATAGATCGCCAGCAGTGTTGGGGCCACAGTGTCTCCCAAGAGCTTATAAAACTCAGCGCCCAGGCCATCCGGGCCAGGCGACTTGAAACAGCAGGCCGAGGTGATTACCGCCTGGACCTCCTGCGCCGTCAGCGGCCGTTCAAGGGACTCACGTTGAGCTGGAGTCAGCTGGGGGAGGTCAAGGCCCCCCAGATAATCATGAAGGTCAGTCGGTGGCACCCTTTCGGTCTCATACAGAGATTGGAAGAAGGTCCGGAAAAGTTGCACAATCTCTTCATTTTCTCTGTGGAGTCTACCCGTGGCATCTCGCAGGGCTGCCACCAGGCGGGAGCCTCGTTGTCCCCGCAAACATCGGGCAAGCAATCGCCCTGTTTTGTCTCCATGACAATACATTTGGTAACGATAGTAAAGGTGGGATTTCTTGGCCCGTTGGTGTATTAGCTCGTTTAACGCCACCTGAGCTTCCCAAAGCCGTTTTTTATTCGATGCGAGCGGGGCACGAGCACAGCGCCAGCGTAGACTCATCACCTGCCTTTCCAAACGTATGATTCGGTCAGCGATCATCCGGCGCTTGCGAGCCGCAAAGCCGATAATATCGCCACGCAACACTACTTTCGCCGTCTCCCATACCAATTCCGGGTCCCCCTCATGGCACCTGTGATCGTCCAAAAATTCATGCCAGCGCTGGCGAAGGAAGCCATGAAACTGAGCATCATGGTAAAGGTCAAGCGGGAAGCGCCAGAGCCGGGACCCAGAAGAGGAGGCTTTTCCCCAATATAGCTCCAACCACACCCAGACGTGGTCGGAGATCTCCACAGGACCAATCTGAGTCTCTCCCACCCTGGCAATGGCTCCTCCCGAAAGCAGAATGTAGTCAATACGGGCACTTGAACCATGTGCCCGGGATTGATGGGTGTAATCCCTCTCCAGGGGATGGAGCAGTCGCCAGGGGTCTACGAGATCCAGCCGTCTCCGGAATCTCTGCAGCATGCGGGTCGTGGGGATCCTGTCTCGGTTCCCCCCTTCCGTCGAAGTATCCAACTCGGCATCTAAAATGCCATTGAAATCACCCCCTAGGAGCAAAGGACAATCAGGAAGCTGTTCAATCTGGGAGGCCAAATCGCAAAAGAAATTGGGGACAAATGTATTAGGCCCATAGAGGTTACCAATAGTGATTAATTTCCCATCAAGATGACCATGCAGAAGCAAATATCGGCCCCTGTCATCCGCTGTGAGGGTGGCCAACGAGAAGCGAACTCTTCTGTGGAACAAAATCGCCACGCCTCCCTTCCGCCCCTGTGCGGGGGACCCCCAAACTTGACCCACCCATGAACGGCAGAGTTTATCATGTTCCTCAGCTGTCTGGTGGGTCTCCTGCAGGAGGGCGATATCGCACTTTTGGCGAGCAAGGGCTTGCAGCACCTTATATCGCTTGATCGGGCTCCCCAGTCCGCACACATTCCAAGTAACAATCTTTAAAGGCATGAGACAGTGTCAAAGATCCACCAAAATGCTAAGTGCTCATATAATAGGGAGGCCCTCCCAGCCTGGGACCCCCCTCTCTCCAGCATGTTGAGGGTGCAGCACCACAAAGTTACCCGTAAGAGCCCAGTTACCCCATATCCTCCCTCACCCTCCCCCCCCTCCTCCCCTCCCCATCCCTCCCTTCCCCCCTCCCCCTTCCCTCCAACTCCTACAAGTCCACCCACCCGGTCGGACAACTTCCACTGACATTCGGGCTACCCCCCCTTATGATCCTCCACACCTCCCCCTATACTTGCGACGCCCCCCTGTTGGTGTCCCCCGTAGGGCCAGGTTACCCAATCATATGAAGGGAATCTCCCAGGGGCGCAACTCGATCCGTTCCGCAGCCCACCCAAGCGCGAATCTCAGGAGGTCGACAAATCCACCCCTCCCCCTGTTGATTTCTCCTCCCCCCCTCCCCCCCCCCCGCGGTCAGCCTCATAGTGGGCAGAAGGGATCTCCTGGCCCACCGACCCGGGATTCCAGGGTACCCCCGACAGTGCCCCCAGGCTTCGTGTAGCCAGGGGGGTGGACAGAACCCGTCCCCCCCCCATGGACAGGACCCCTCTCTCCCCGGCCCCGCAGTCCGGATGGCCGGACGGCGGCGCCCAGAGGCATAGGCAAGCCCCAGGATGTCCTAGGGAGTCCACCTCCGGCAAGGCGCGTGCTGGGATCATGGCCGCCCTTCTATACTCCCGCCCGTCAGGGGTGACTGCGAGATGACATTAACCAAGGATGTTGATCTCCCCCGGCCAGGCGCAGATCTCCCTGTTATCTCCACTCTTATCATCAGGCGCGTGGGTAGGCCTCCTCCCCCGGAGATCCGATTCTGCACAGGAGGGAGGGGGGAGAGGAATCAGCCCGACCCCTGTATTTACACCAAGACTGGGGGGGGGGGGGGGGCCAGGGCGCTATCCTAGGGAACTCCACCAATGTGAATGTGAGAAATAGGTGCAGTAACTGAAACAAAGTAACCCTGCGGACCATACAACAGTGAGTCAAAGTAACTCCACATAAGCTACATACTGCTATATTGTTGCTATCATCCGGTACATTTGCAGGGAGACATTCAGGGGCAGGAATTGCTAGAGATCGCTTCAGTGGTGGGGCCCATTCCAAAAAAAAACCACAGAACCAACTAACGAAACACAAAAAAAGAAAAGAGAGAGAGAAAGCCGAGGCCCAGTAAAATTGGCAAAAGAAAAATTAAAAATAAAAAGAAAAATGTATAAAATAAGGATAGTAAAGGATAACAAAAAAAGGGGGAAAAAAATCAAAAATAGAAAAAATAGGGGGAAAAAAAGAGAAGGGGGGGAAAGAAGGAGGGGGGGGAACCAAACAACAAACAAAGCAAAAACAAATAAAGAAAAATAAATAAAAAATTAAATAAATAAAAAAAAGGAGAGGCGGGAGCCCGGATCCTCCATACAAATCAGATTCTGTTAAACTAAAAAAATAAATGAGAGAATAAGAAAATAGGACCCCAAAAACAAAAGTAGGGGTCAAACAAAGCTCCAGGCTATCTGGCACAGAGCAGTCTATGGCTGTCCAAGGTCTTTGGAGCCTAGCGGTGTAGTTTCAGTCCAGGCTATGCGTGGGCCCTCAGGAAGGGTTTGGGCTTGAAGCGTTGAGAGACTCCAGGAACGCAGATGCTTCTGCAGGCGTCGATAGGAATTTTGTACGGCCCTGGTGTTCCACCCTCAAGCGGGCCGGGTATAGCAATGAAAAGCGGAGGCCCTTAGTGAAAAGCTGGGCGCAGGCCGAAGAGAAGGCACGCCGTTGTTGGCTAACAAGGACGGAGTAGTCCTGGAAAACAAGAATGCGTTCAGCAGTCGGGTGGTCGGAAGTCCTGCGGTTGCGAGCAAGTCGCAGAACCTCCTCCTTCTGGCGGTACTCCTGGAACCGGGTGATGACTGCTCGAGGTCGCTGCGCTTGTTCTCTGCGGGGTCCCAGTCTGTGCACGCGGTCCAGTTTTACCCGGCTTCCATCAGCCCCGCCAACAAGTTGGTCAAGCCAAGATTGCAGGTAATTGAAGAGGGCTCCGTCTCCCACGGATTCAGGGATCCCCACGAAACGTAAATTTTTGTGGCGCCCCCTGTTCTCCAAGTCGTCCAGCTTCTCACTCTGCTGTTTAACGACGGATTCGAGGGCAGCCACCTTAGCCGTGAGAGAGTGTTGGGAGTCCTCGACCTCAGCGATACGCGCCTCCGCCTGCTCCATTCACCCAGCAAATTCAGAAAAATTTTGGTTGAGAGCCTGTAGGCTCCCCGCGAGGTTTTGGAAACGGGTCTCCAGTGCGCTCACCACCGCTGCGCTCACCTCGGCCACCAGGTCAGAGCCATTCCCAGATTTTGGGCTAGCAGGGGCCCCTTCAGCCATTTTGGCCTCCACTGCACGTGGCTTCTCCCTCCGGACAGATTTCGTTGCCATCGGGCTATCGCTCTTAGACAGCCTGTTTCTGCAGTCCTAGAGCTAGAATTTAAAGCTCTTGGCAAAGTGTTCTAGTGGGTCAGCAGTTTCGAAGGCAATCAGCGGTGCGAAAGCAGATTTTTAGCAGTTTTGTGGGGTATTTTGCCCGGAGCTGATCAGAGCACGTCTGGTCAGCTCATTGCCAGACCGGAAGTCAGGCAAATCACTTTTATCTGTGTCCTTCTCTTCCGCTGTCTACTTCAAAATCTGTTCATTCCACCTTGCTGCACCGTATGCCTGGAATAGACTACCTGAGTTAGTATGTCAGGCTCCATCTCTGGTCCTTTTAGATTCTGACCCCCTTATTCTCCTGCTTAACATCAAGGTGTATTTTAATCATTTCCCTCTTGAACAACCTAATCTCCTGTTTGTTTTGTTTGTGTGTCTGGAATAGACTGCTGAGCAGGGACTGTCTTATATCTTTATGTACTGCACTGCAAGAGCCTTTGACACTATACAAACGATAAGTGGTACATGATTAGTGGCAGTGGCCAGACCTGCATGCAACTATCTTCACTACGACCTTTTCACCCTGTCATGGGTCTGGGGCCTTCTCTATGTGTTTCCTCCTTTTTCACTCATATCTAGAGTCTTACAGCAAATTCTCCTTGGCAAGGCCACAGTAATCTATGTAGTACCCCCAGTGGCTCAGACAAATCTGGTTCCTGCTCCTCCACTCAATAACAAAGGATCAGCCAGTTCCATTGGAGACACATCCATCTTTCCTGATGCAGCAGGGAAGTTGGTTGCTTGGTTCTCATAGCATGAAGGTTCAGAACATGATAATTGCTTGCATTTTGGTCTCACAAGAAGTAAAAAATGTTGTTTTGACATCCAGGAAAGACTCCTCTAAGAAATTCTATAGGCTCAGTAGGAGTCACTTCTTTCACAGGTATGCCAATTATCACTTCCCTGCCTTCTCTTGCTCCCTCTCTTGATGCCATACAATTATATCTCCTTTACCTCTCTTAAAGTGACCATAAGGCAACTTAAGTGCAACTGCACTTCATGGCAATAAAAGCATGTCACAGTGAGGTAGACAATAAATCCATCTCAATACATCCATAGATATCCGAGTTCATGCAAAGACTCGTGAATACAAGGTCTCTATTATGCACCATGGGACCTCAGCCCTGTCTTGCTAAGTTGATGGAGCTCCCATTTTAGCCACTGGGACAGGAAAACCATTTTTCTCTTTGCCATCACTTCATCATGCGAAATCAGTGAATTTTAGGCCCTCGTCCACTACTTCCGATGCACATAGTTTCTGCCAAATACGTTTGTCCTCCATACTCATCAAAGTTCTTTCCCAAAGTATTGTCTCCCTTTCACTTCAATCAGTCCATTGTGCTCCCCAGCTTTTTTCCCAAAACCTCACTCCATTTGAGAAGCAGCTGTTCTCCATTTTCTTGATTGTAGAACACTTCTATATTGTCTTTCTGGACACACAGGATTTTCGTAAAATCTCTCAACTTTTTATTTCATTCAGTCCAAACAACTAGCAGACAAGCGGGCTCTGTCCAGGTGGGTCTCCAATTGCATCAAGTTCTCTTATAATGCAGCTGCTCAACCATCTCCAGATAGAATCATGGCACATCAACTAAGACCAAAAGCTACTAATATAGAACATGTATACTCAATGTTCCTTGATAATCATTTAAAAGCTTCCATCTGAACCACAGTGCATGTGTTCTCCATGCATTATTACTTTGATTCCTCTTCTTTGAGAACAGTGTAGTAGGGCAGTTTATCCTGTGCAACTTCACCCTGGATCACATAGGTCCTTCCGCATACCCTCTGCTCTGGAGTCCCCATCAAGTGTGCCTGCATTACCCCTACTGTCTGTGGAGAACCCCTGTTACAGTTTGTACCAGAGGCAATGGAGGGTTAACTGACTTGCCCAAAATCACAAGGAGGAGCAGTGGGATTTGAGCCTTGGCTTCCTCGGTTATCAGACTGATGTTATAACTATTGGGCTACTCCTCCACTTGTTTAAAGTTGCTCAGTTTACCCTTAAAACTATAAGTAGTACAAAATGTGCACTGCAGATTTATACATGTACTAGAAACAATATATTTTGGAGACTTTGGTTTCTTTAAAATCTCTGAAAAATATTTGATTTGTAATCTCTAGGAGGTAAAGAAGTAGTTTATCTTATCATACTTAAATCAAAGCTGGATTTAAACTGATAAGAACTGGTTCAAGATGTTTAAAAGTGCATGCTTACAATGAGACACAATAGTACATGTCCTCCTTTCACTGACTCTGCTTGTGTCTGTGAGGTATTCGATTGAAACAGCCATGTTAAGTATGCCTCAGTACAGTAGCAGACGATGTGTGAGTGGGTGTCTGGATGAGTGAGCATAGAGTTTCGGGCACCTGAGAGTGAACGCTCAGCGACATAGTCTTCTCATAGATAACACAGATGGAGGACACGCCTATAATGTTGTTCAATAGGCCACGGGAGAGATTGGCATAAGATCTAAATGCTCTTGTGCAGAATTTGGAAATGGGGGGACTGCTCTATGTTTCCCTCCCGGGGCGCTCATTGGGGACATCGTACAGTGAATCGAGGCGCACTGAGGATGAATGATTCTCATCACTTCCGACTGACACAGGGGACCGTAGTGTGCGGAACTCCTCAGAAGGATGGTGGTGTGGATGTGGCATCTGCCAGTCATGCTCCTAGGGCTGGTTTGGATGTCTCAGATGGATTGATTATGGCTTACACCATGGCTCTGATTAGGGATTTGTTGAGCAAGTGAGGCTACTCTGCTCCAGTATTTTCCATCATGTTGAGGGTCTGGAAGCAGTCAGTGTTGTTGTCGTCAATTCTTTAATGCTCGGGTGATGTGGTCATATTGTTTTAATTCTAGTGATAAGCCTGGCAGCTACATTTTGCAGTCAATGGATGGAGGTTTAAAGAAGTTCATTATAAGTGAATTGCACTAGTCTAAGTAGGATAAACAAGAAATGAGAAACAGTCAAGAAATCTGACTGATGCATTACTTTTGGCAGAACAGATATGAAGGATCTAGACAAGATTCTCAAGTGCAAAGATGTATCTCTGCATACATAGATTTGACTTGCCCAAGCCATGGTGTTTTCAATAATGACCCAACAAAGGGCGGTACATCAAGAATTAACAAAGGATAAAATTCATATTTATACAAAAGTTGAACATCGGAGAAGAAATACAGAGTGAAAATCAATGCCTTCAATTTAAGGTGCTGGCTAAGAATACTGTACCTAGCATGAACTAACCAAATAACAAATTACTTGATACTAGAAGAAATCAAAACTAAGTTGAAATGACAGGACTTCGGCTTTCATACTTTGGACTCATCATGAGACGCAAAAGATCATTAGAGAAAGACTTAGCAAAGTTTAATCTGAATGCAAAAGAGGAATGCCAGCAATATGATGGATCCATATAAAATCAGCAGCTAAGGATGCAATACTATCAACAACTAGCTGCTTGACTGAAGAGCGAACGCAGTTTAGGACAACTATCCATAGAATCGCAATGAGTCAACATTGACTCAACGGCACTTAACCACAACAAGTAGGTTAGCATTAGTGCAAAGTTGTGAATTTTTATTTCTTTTAATCAAAGAGCGGCTTTTCTATACAAATCAGTTGCAGTGCAGAAAAGGAGGATTTCATGACAGAAACTATTTATGGCTCTAATGTTAATAGGATGTCTATTTTGAATCCGAAGATGTAAATACATTTCCTTAATGGAAATGGAAAATTAACAAAGATTAGAGATAAGTTGAAGGGGGCAGGCAATGAGTAATCCATATTGCTTTGCATTTATTTATTTAATTGGATTTGTATACCGCTTCACTGGATCCCTCCACATATTATCTACACCTTCCTTAAAATTTCTATTGCAGATTTTGGTATCATCTACAAAGAGACAAATCTTACCTGGCAGCCCTTTCACAAGAGTACTTGAAAAAACATTAAAAAGAATCGGACAAAGGACAGATCCCTGCTGTCCAATCTGTCACTTCTGACCCCGCCAGTCACTTTAGGGTCCATCCCGAGGACACTCAATTTATTTATAAGTCACCCATGAGGAACAGTGTCAAAGGTTTTACTGAAATGTAAGTACACCACATCTACAGCTCTTCCTTGATCTAACCCTTTGGTATGCTAGTCAACGAAAATTGATGAGAATTGTCTGATAAGACCTGCCTCTAGTAAAACCATGCTAACTCAGATCTTGTAATCCATTATGTTCCAGAAACCTCACTATCCTCTGTTTAAGCAGCGTTTCCATTAGTTTGCTTACCACAGATGCCAGACTAACGAGTCTGTGCGATGACTCAGCCTGAAACCTTCCTGTCTGATCGAGGAAGTTATATAGTTTAAAGCAGAAGTTTTGCCAGAACCTTAAATGGGTGAGTGTGTGCATGCATGTGAGCATACGTGAGTTTGGGATGAGGTGTGGGCATGTAGGCTTCTCTCACTTACACTTTCCACTGACATCCTACACCATAGGTTTTCAGCCCAGTCCTCGGAGAACCTTAGGCCAGTCGGGTTTTCAGGATTCCTACAATAAATATGTATAAGATAGATTTGCATACAATGAAGGCAGAACATGCAAATCTTTCTCATGCATATTCATTCTGGGAATCCTGAAAACCTGACAGGCCTAGGGTTTCCCGAGGACTGGGTTGAAAACCCCTGTCCTACACAAACTCTCACTGTCTTGCACTGTCCCTTCCCTCCATTCACCACACTCCCTCCTCTCCTGCTGCCATCCACTCCTGCACTTTCTTTTCTCTCCTTCTCATGCAATTCAACGCTGCACTCTGTCTCCCTTTCCCTGCCACCACCTCTCACTCCCACTCCCTTTCCCTCTCACTTCTTGCACTATCGTCCTACTTTCCCTGCTCCCCATTGCGCTCTCCTAATTCCCCTCCAATCCCTTGACTCTCCCCTCTCCCTGCATCCCCTTTCTTCCCTCCTCTAACCTCGCCATTTCCCTTATGCTCCTCCCCCTCACTCCTCCCCTCTACACCCCTTCCTTTGTGCTCTGCCCCTTCCTTCGTTTGTCATCTCTAAACACACACCTTCATTTAGGTTCTGCCCCTTCCATTCCACCCCACTCTCTCCCCTTCCCTTCTCTGATGCCCAGCCCATCTTCACCAGTGGGATTTGGGGACGCCCTCCTGCTCGTCCTCTGCTGCCTCCTGCTGGCATGACCTGGGGACTCCTGTCGGCTCTTTCCCTGCCTCCTATGCATCTTTATTGGCAGACAGACAGGTAGACAGATGGATGGACCCTATCCCTTAAGCAAAATGCACCTCAAAAACAACTGATTGGAAGATTAAAAAGTAAACTTATCCCAGGTTTTTCTCTCATGTACAATGCAGCTATCTGCTCGTTCTATCCTTTGTCTGTTATTAGGAGGTCGTTCATGAATCAGGTGCCTTACATTTTTCTAGTTCTTGGAAGGTTCTTATGTTTTATGGAGGGACGCCTGCTAGCTGTACAGTCATTGAAAAGGAGGAAGATGGTAGCCTTTTGTGACAGGGCTTTTTCCAGGTTAGTTCCTAGACTTTGGATCTCGCTACTTGACGTGGTATATTTGGAGAAGGGTTATTACTATTCAGAAAAGTTGAAGGGAGAGCACATATTAACTTATACATATTGTGATGTTGTTTGATGTAAACTGCCTTGGATAAAGGCAGTATAGAAAATCTGTTAAATAAATAAATAAATAAATATAATATTGGAGTAGCAGTAGAACGAGGTCAGACTGTCACCTCTGTAAAGCGATGCAGACCTGTTTCAAACCAGGTATTGAGAATGCAATATCATCATATTTTTCATCTTTGCTTTAGGTGGCAGGTAACGCCCTAAGCAGTTTTTTGGTATTCTGTCTAAATTGTCAGCTTTGAGTCCTCTGCCAACTACTTCTCATTCTGATACCCTAAGTGTTGCAGATTTTCTCCCCCATGTTTATACGATTGCTAATATTAGGGAGTTTCTGGTGTCTGAGAAGTCCATTTATAGCTCAACTGTTCATGACACTGGGGAGAGTGTGGCAGATCCACCATCCTCATCTTCTATGTCATGTGCTGGGAGTTGGCCTGAGTGGCAGTCTTTTGTTATTCTGTTTAGGTGGCTGTGTCCAAGGATGTTTTCACTTTGCAGCCAACAGCCTCAAGTCTGGATCTGCAGCAAAGAGATCAGTGAAGGTAGAGTAGATAGCTTGGCTTGCTGATTGCACATGTACTTCATAAAAGGGAACAGAAGAGAGGGTGTCATCCGCAGACAGCAAGCAGCACACCAGAGGAGCAGAGAATGACCACGGCCACAGCAATATTGCCTTCACAAATGCAAAAATCCACAGAGGTCTGTCTTTCACTGTAATTACTATTGTGGAAAGGCCGTAGATCCCATATTCTTAGCCTCCTTAACCTAATGTAGACCATAGCAGAAATCCAAGCTGGCTCCTTATTTTTCTTTTTTCCTACTTATCAAAATTTCCTCTTCAAAACGTTTTCTGGCATAAATTCACTGAACTGACACATGGCATTGTCTGGAGAACAGTTATTTCTGTAGGTATTAGAAAGTTGAATATGTGGGTGCCAGCCATTGCAGTTAGGAATGGTGTCTACATCCAGCTTCGAAGGTCTTCATACCACTGTGATTGATTTAATCTTGAAGTGTCTGTTTTTCATATTGAACTGACAACAGCAGTAGTTGCAAATAACACCATCCATCACTATTACAATAGCTAGGAAGAAGAAGGAGAAAGAGGGAGGTCAGCCTCTGTTTAACAAGAGAAGAGAACTTGTGGTGATCGACTTGATCAGAAGTGGGCAGGGACATAATAAAAGCTCCCAGACCCTAAATTTGGCATTTTCATATCTCTGGGTACCTGTAGTATATACACAGTGAGGAGATTTGGTTTAAACAAGCAAATGCAAAAAGAAAAGCAGTTCATTTTGTACAGAGCCTCATAAAAGTCTCCACATTCTTGTACATTTTTCATATTCAGCTGTCTACAATCTATCTTAATGTAGTTTAATTCATAGGAGTTGGTTTCTGTGATCTACACAATACACTCTATCTTTGCAAAATGTATTTTTTAAATTTAAGTAAAACTTATTTCTATACCGCCTTTCTACAATTCAAAGCGGTTTACAATCAACAATTGTGTAACAGGGCCTGGTCAGCACAATGTTTAACATGAAACTGGAACATTAAACACAGTACAACAATAGTTTAACAAATTAACATCAGCTATTTACAGCTATTCATCTACTGTTTGGATTGTGCTACTGTGACCATATATTGCAGGATTTGTCTGTTTTGTACTACAGAGTATTTTAAGGTGGTTGAGTCCTTAAGCACATGTCCATGCTGTATTCGGTCTGAAAGAGGTATGATTTTAGCCTTTTTCTGATTTGCAACAAGTCTGGGCTTTCTCTTAGTGTTGGTAAGTTTAGGCCTCACAATGACCTTCCTCTACGGTTTCATTAACCTGTGGTTCCTGACTTTGCAAGAATAACCAGACTGAGACAGTGACTTGGTGGTGTCAGGCAGTTTCCACTTTATAGTAATGAACCTGACTTCCCCCAGGTGATATTTTTTTCTTAGAATAACTTTACCTTGGAGTTTTTAGACAGTAGCATTTGAAAGCACTCAACTAAGTGATATAGTTGCATGCGGGGTGGTCAGTATTTACTGCTTCTCTAAGGATCGCGGAGTATGTAAAAGAATATTTTTAAGGTTTGTTTGTACAAGGGTTTTAAACAATTGTTTGTCCTTTAGTATAAGGTTGTCAAAAGACGGATGGGACTCTTGATAGCAAATGACCATATGTCTATAATTGTCATAATTAGTCATCATGGATTTCTATTTGGGAGCATAATTTTTTAAAAATAAGGAGTTATGGTGGTATTAATGAAGGTATGTTTATTTATATTGCAGCTGATAGCGGTTTAAGAGTATTATGAGTGCTGTAGTGCTGGATTACTGACAGTATTAAGCTTTGAGACATCAGTTGCAGAGGTAAGAGTTTGTACCAAAGACTACAGATGGTTAGATGATTATGATGAGGTATGGCAGGACCTCAGTATGATCCTGTGGCGCTTTTCCTGGTTTTTAGTTTGCTTTTTTATCCATTTTCTTTATACGAGTTTTTATTTTTATTTTTTGTTTTTATTTTGATATAAAAAATTTTATTTTTCATTTGCTTATTGCACAAGTAGTGGACTCCGTTGGGTGTACCCATGTAGAATGGTCCCTTTCTTTTTCTTTCCTTTTAGTAGTTACAGCGTGGCAATGTGTAAATATCACACAGGTAAGGGTAATGAAAGAATCTTTTATTACATAGAGATAATAGTTATATTGTTTATCATTCAAGTGATTATTCCATGTGTTAGAATTATATTGTCACGTTTTAGTTTGCTTTTTATGCATATATGATTTTGTATTTATGTGCGATTTTGAATTGTCAGTATGTTTTAGATATGCACAATTATTTATTTAGGCTTTTAGAAAAATGATATTTTGCTGTACTTTACTATTTGTTTATATTTATATTTATATATTGATGTTTTAGTTATTTATCAATGTACTAATAAGTTCAGAGGTGCTTTAATTATGTTTATTTTATTTTATTATATTCATGTTTATGATTTGATTCACAGATTATGAATGTTTTTAACGTTGTTTTTATGTGTTGTTGTAGCCAAAGCCCCTGATGAAGGCATAAACGAAACACGGCCTGTGCCGGGCATGGCTTTATGAAATAAGAGTGGTAAATAAATAGTTCCTTCCTTGCCTCCACGTTTCTGACTGGGTCTACTCTGACCATATATTGCAGGATTTGTCTGTTTTGTACTACAGAGTATTTTAAGGTGGTTGAGTCCTTAAGCACATGCCCATGCTGTATTCGGTCTGAAAGAGGTATGTTTTTAGCCTTTTTCTGAACTGCAACAAGTCTGGGCTTTCTCTTAGTGTTGGTAAGCTTTAGGCCTCACAATGACCTTCCTCTACGGTTTCATTAACCTGTGGCTCCTGACTTTGCAAGAATAACCAGACTGAGACAGCGACTTGGTGGTGTCAGGCAATTTCCACTTTATAGTAATGAACCTGACTTCCCCACGTGATATTTTTTTCTCAGAATAACTTTACCTTGGAGTTTTTAGACAGTAGCATTTGAAAAACGTACAGGATTATGAAGATTTTTACAAAGCAGTGAATACGGATGCTGTGCATTAAAACCTTTGTAGATATATTATTTCACAAGAGATACTCATCTGTGCAAATACAATGCAATGTAATATCAAAAGCTAAAATAGCAACCAAACTGAGTTGAAAAACATGATTTGTGACTTGTTTCTAGAGTATTGGGTACATTAATGCCTCTTCTTTAGCCTGCAGGTAACGTGTATGTAAGAGAGAGAGAGTGTCGATTCAGATTTTTTCTTTCTTAGCACCTGGCACACTACTTACCAATGAAAATATAATAACTTCATCATCTGCCTGACGTAGTGTCGGGACCCAACTCAGCGGCACTTCATGGGACAGGCTTCCTGAAGTCATTTGTATGTTGTGCAGCTAAAAAAGGAAAAAGGTGGCAATTTGTATTACATATTTAATTGCTGCTTTAATGCTTGCATGATGAATATTTAGCTAGCGTAAATAAGCTCTTGACTAGAGATGTTCTGTTCTAGTGATATGTGACATATGCTATTTGTGTTTCTACAATCTTTTTATAATATAATCAGCCTTTGTAGAAACTTTTTGTCTTTTTGTTGCCATATCATTTTTTGAAACAAAAATTATATGTAAGGAATAGCATCTGCCCTTGAGCTACATCTCAACCTCTTCCTCATTCAACCTGCCCCTCTCTCTTTAAGGCAACCCCATCTTAGCTTCTGCCGTACGGCCTCCGCTTTACCCTGCTCCCTACTACTCCTTCTCCTTCTCTCATCAGGTAATATCAACCCCAACCCTGGCCCCCTCGATTTCTTTCTCATTCTAAGAATAACTCCTCATGCACCTTATCTAATCTCATCCATATCCCTCTCCTTTCCCCTTCTACCCTCCCTCACTCATGCCCCAGTCTCTCAACCAGAGATATCGACCCCAACCCCAACCCTATCCACTTTAGAGTTTTGTCTCACTCTAAAAAACAATCCTCACATAGCCTATCTGATATCATCAATATCCCCCTTCACTCCCCTTTCACTTCCCCTCCCTCAAGTCTATCTTGGAGGGCACACTCTTCCAGAGACACCCTCCCATACCCTGGTCCCTCTAGACCTCTGTACTACTCTCGCAATAGATCCTCACGTAACAGCCCACCTAGACCGCTGTCTCATTCTGAAAAGAAGTCCTCATGTAACTTATCCAACCTTATCCATATACCTCTCCTTTCCCCCTCCGCTCTCCCGTTCTCATGCGCCCTATGGAATGCATGCTCACTCACTACAAACTTCCTTTTACTCATGATCTCTTTATCTCTAATGAACTACACCTTCTTGCTCTAACTGAAACATGGCTCCTTCCAGACAATACCACCTCTGCTGCTTCTCTCTGCCACGAGGGCTATCAGTTCTCCCATACACCTCGATCCACTGGCCGAGGCGGTGGTGTTGGCCTTCTACTTTCTCCCTCTTGCCAATTCCAACCCCTCCTGTTGCCTCAGTCACACCCCTCCCTCTCTTTAGAAGTCCACTCCATTTGCATCTTCACACCACTTCCCCTCTGAGTAGCTGTAATCTATCGCCCACCCTACAAATCCAAATCGACCTTCCTTACCGATTTCGACTCCTGGTTTTCCGTCTTTCTAGATCCATCTTCCCCCACTCTTATTCTTAGAGACTTTAACATTCACGTCGATAACCCCTCCGACCCCCATGCTTTAAAGCTCCTCACCCTCACCTCCTCGTTTAACCTCCAACTTTGCTCCACTGCCCCACCCACCTGCACGGCCATTGCCTTGACCTGATACTCTTCTCTAATTCCTCTCCCTTAAACTTCTACACCTCAATCCTTCCCTCATCTGACCATCACCTTTTAACCTTCAATCTTCAGCTTCCACTGTCTCAATCCCGTCCCGTCTCCTCCGACCTATTTAGAAACCTTCATAATATTTATCCCTTGATTCTCTCCTCCACCATTTCTCCATCTCTTGCCTCCATTACGTCCTCCAAGTCCGTTGATGAGTCAGTAGCCTCTTTTAATGCTGCACTATCCTTAGCTCTTGATACTCTTGCCCCACCCACCCCACATCCCATTAGACGTTCTGCTCCTCAGCCATGGCTTTCATCTACAACCCGTTATTTACGCATCTGTACCCGTTCTGCTGAACGCACCTGGACCAAATCCCGCTCCCCGGAAGACCTTCTTCACTTCAAATTCATGCTTGGCTTCTTCCAGTCAGCCATAGCACTTGCCAAACAAAAGTACTACGCCCATCTTACTAACTCCCTAGCCTCTGATCCTCACCGCCTCTTTAATACCCTCAATTCTCTCTTCAAGGTGACCCCGGCCCTGGTCCCACCCTCCCTCTCTGCCCAAACACTTGCCGACTACTTCCATGACAAAATCCACAGGATCACCCTCCAATTCCCTACACCCTCATCTACCTCCCCCTCCCCAATTCTCCCCCTCATCCTGACTTCCTCTGCTACCCTCTCCTCCTTCCCTACAATCTCCGAAGAAGAGACCGCACTCCTTCTTTCTTCCTCCAAACCCACCAGCTGTTCCTCTGTCCCTATCCCCACCCATGAGCAGTCCACCGCCGCTGCCTCAACTTCCTCACCTCCCTGGCCCTCTTGTACCAACTACAATCCAACTTCCGTCCCCTACACTCCACCGAAACGGTTCTTACAAATGTATGCAATAACTTATTCCTCGCTAAATCTAAGGGCCTCTACTCTGTCCTCATCCTTCTCAACCTCTCCACTGCTTTTGACACTGTTGACCACAATCTCCTCCTCTCCACCCTTTCCTCGCTTGTTTTCAAGGGCTCCGTATTATCCTGGTTCTCCTTTTACCTCTCCCATCACTCCTTTAGTGTATGCTCTGGCGGCTCCTCCTCCTCTCCTACTCCACTGCATGTTGGTGTACCCCAGGGTTCCGTATTAGGCCCCCTGCTTTTCTCTCTCTACACCCAATCCCTTGGCATGCTTATCTCCTCCCATGGCTTTCAGTACCATCTCTATGCCGATGACTCCCAAATCTACCTCTCCACACCTATTATCTCTCCAGGAATCCAAACCAAGATCTCTGCCTGCCTTTCTGATATCGCCGACTGGATGTCTCATCGCCGCCTGAAATTGAACATGGCAAAGACCGAACTACTCCTCTTTCCTCCCCCCCCCAACTCCTCCCCTCCCTTTCCCCCTTTCTCAGTCTCCATGGATGGATCTACGATCCTTCCTGTTCCCTCGGCCCGCAATCTGGGGGTTATCTTTGACACCTCTCTCTCCTTCTCCACACATATCCAGATCGCTGCTAAAACCTGCCACTTCTTTCTATACAACATGTGATGAGGAAGCTAATCAGAGCCCACAGAATAGTGACAAAGGAAGGGAATTTACCTTAATCAAGGGACCTGTTTTGGCAGGTCACAGGAATAAAACTGTATGTTTACCTAAAAGACAGGTTATTCCAGGCTGCAATGGCCTGCAGAGAGCCTCTAGTGGAGATGAGGTGAAGGAGTATAAGCTCAGATTGAGAAACCCTTATGTCACTCCTAATTACTCAGCTGCCAGGAGGTAGTTTGACCACCAACACCTGAGGAGTGAAAGGGAGGGGTTGGAAACTGGGAACTTTAAAACTAGAACAGAATATTCAGAAAAAGGTGAGGAGAAAAGCAAGCGTGGAAGCAAGCGTGAGAGGAAGGGTGAGAGCAAGGAGAGAGGAGCTCAAAGAGATTCATGTTCTTGGAGAGATTCCTGGGAGAAGCCAGCTTCAAGGGATTGGAGAAATCCAGAGGCTTGGAGAACTTTAGCTAGGAACCCTAAAGCAGCAGCTGGTAAGAGGACCGGAGCAGCTGAAGGGGGAAGGAACACGAATACCTTTTGGAAGAGGTATGGAGCAGATGCCCTGAGGTCCAGGAATATAGACTGGAGGACAGGTCATAAAAGTTCCAATGCATACTGGCCAGAATATTTGAGAGGACAGTCTAATGCCAGCTTTAACTCGGGTAGAAACTTTGAGCCTTTGTCTAACCTAGAGCAAGACAAAGTGTTTAGAAACAGTTCCTGTCCTAATGAAGGTCAGTTAGTAAAGCCCTCTGATCCAGACCCTGATATTGTACCTATGCAAATAGAAGAACAAGATATAATTACAGAAGAAGACGATAATTTTATGGACTGTTCTGGGATCAAACATAAAAAAGAAACGTTCTAGTAACTGGCATATTGTATAAATACTTGTGCAGAGAAGGAGAACAGCTGTTGATTGAAGCTTGTTAGCCAGCTGGTATCAAAGCAGAGCACAGCTCAGGCTATGCACACGTTGAATATAAAAAGTTCTTTGAATGTGAAAAGAAAAGCTGTTTTGTGAAGAAGCTTTTATTTTGGTTTCCTCTACACCAGCACTGCTGAGCAGGTTTGTCAGCAGTGGCTGAGAGAGACTTTCTGTTGTTTAATGGACTTTACAAGCTACTTGCCTAAGCTTTCAGTTGTATTGTTATTTTGAATATAAATCCTGAAGAAGACATCCTAAGGTATTACCAAGTGAATCTGTGTGTATTTGGATTTACCCCATAAATAAATAAAATTCTGTCATTGCCTTAACACTCGAGCCAACTACCATACTCTTCATTTACCTCAAAGGCAAGCACTGCATGACTGGACTACCATTACCATAATCCTTTGCAAGATAGTCAGTCTGGAACATTGCCAAAGGGGTGAACTCTAAATAACAAGCACTCCCCTCCATACACATGTAAGGGGCTATGGGCATGACAAACATTAGCAAAATTCGCCCCTTCCTTTCGGAATACACCACCAAAACACTTATCCAATCCTTAGTCTCCTCTCGCCTCGACTACTGCAACCTACTTCTTGCTGTTCTCCCCGTGAGCCATCTTTTCCCCCTTCAATCTATACAAAACTATGCTGCTCGACTAATCTTCCGCCAATCCCACCATGCCCACATTACTCCTCAAGACGCTCCATTGGCTCCCCATCCAATTCTGCACCCAATTCAAACTTCTCCTGCTGACCTATAAATGCATTCACTCTGCAGCACCTCAATACCTCTCATCTCTTATCTCGCCCCTCATCCCCCCTCGAGAACTTCGCTCCGCTAACAAATTACTTTTATCTAGGCCTTTCACTCACACCGCTAACTCCCGACTTCGTTCCTTTCACCTTGCTGCACTCTATGCCTGGAACAGCTTACCGGTGTCTATATGCCAGGCACCCTCCCTGGCCGTCTTCAAATCCAGGTTAAAAACCCATCTCTTCACTGTCTCGTTCATACAGGGGTGGCTCTATCATGAGGTGAAGTGAAGCGGCTGCCTCAGGTGGCAAAGTTTTAAAGGCAGCATTTTGCCCCCAAAAAGCCGCGTCACTTTGCCTTCAAACGTTAAAAAAAAAAATCCAAACGCTCAAATTTCTGCCACTGCCAAGTCCGCTTCTTGGCAGCAGCATACTCACCTCTCCTTCCTATTGCAGCCGTGGCTCCTGCTTCTTGGAAACGCGGCTGTACTAGCACGAGGATCAGCCAGCCACTGCGGAGCCTTCCCGTGCAACAGCATCCCACACCCAAAGGAACTTCCTTTGGGGGCGGGACACTGCTGCACATTAAGGCTCCTCAGTGGCTGGCTGATGTCGCACTACTACAGCCGTGGTTTCAAGAAGCAGGAGCCGCGGCTGCTATAGAGGAGAGGTGAGTTTGCTGCTGCCGAGAAGCAGACTCGGCAGCGGCAGAAATTTGAGCTTTATTATTTCCCTGGGGGCCAGGACTGGAAATGGGCTGATGTGGGGGAGAGGTTAGGACTGGATGGGGTTGTTGTGGACTGGTAATGGGCTATGGGGGTCTAGGACTGGAAATGGGCTGATGGGGGGAGGTTAGGACTGGATGGGGGTTGTTTAGGACTGGTAATGGGCTATGGGGGGCTAGGACTGGAAATGGGCTGATGGGGGGTTAGGACTGGAAATGGGCTGATGGGGGTATTTAGGACTGGTAATGGGCTATGGGGGGGTTAAGACTGGTAATGGGCAGATGGGAGGCTAGCACTGGAAATAAGCTAGGACTGGTAATGGGCTGATTGGAGGGCTAGTACTAGAGTGGGCTGAAGAGGGATAGGACTGGAAATGGGCTAATGGGGGAGGGGAGGAGAGTGTTGCTGGCCCTAGAAGAAAACTAGTGACAGGGTACAAATGGGCTGATGTGGGAGGATAGTAGAATAGGACTGGAAGTGCGCGGATAATGAGAAGGTATGCCAGGGGAAGGAGGGGGCACAAAGGGAGCTGACACGGGGGAAGGAGGGGGCTGGAAAGGAGCTGACATTTGGGGATGGGAGTGGTAGGTGGTTGGGTAATGGGGAGGAGGCTGGAAGAGAGCTGACATGAAAATGGCACTGGAAGGGGGATGGACAGATGGTAGGGCGACAGGAAGGGAGTTGACTGGGGTGGGGGTGGCACTGAGAGTGGATGTGAGCTGATATCTGGGATGGTATTTGGACTAAAAGGGGCTGGACAGTGAGGAAAGAGGGGGACTGAAAGGGAATTGGCACCAGTTGCCGTCATGTTTATTTATGTTTATGTTTATTTAAAACTTGGTATACCGCCCAACACCATGGGCACCTGAGTGGTTTACAATAAAATTAAAAATAATTTAAAAATATTCGAAAATATTTAAAAATATTTAAAAATAGGGCTGCAGGAAAAAGAAAAGGAACGCCAATTAAAATAATAGAAAAGAGAGGAAAGGAAAGAGAGAGAAAAGCAGGAATCAATAACAGTTACAAATACAAATACAAATAATATCTTGAGGCAGAAAAGGGAGGGGGGGTTAGGGAGGGAGATTGAACGCTACTTGAAAAAGGTGGGTCTTGAGTTGGGTCTTGAAGGATTGATAGGATTCCTCTGCACGGAGTGAGGGGGGGGAGAGAGTTCCATAGGCTTGGGGCCAGAAAGTAGAAGGCTGAAGAACGGGTGGAGGTAAGATGGGCCTGGGAGGGAGAGGGAAGAGACATACGGTTTATGTGAATGGTACGAAGCAGACGGTGGGAAGTACGAAAGTGAATCAGGTTAGCAAGATAGAGAGGGGTACCGGTGCGAGCAGCCTTATGTGCAAGAATAAGAATTTTATACTGAACACGAAAAGAGACAGGTAACCAGTGGTGTTGAAGAAGAAGAGGAGTAACATGGTCAAAGCGGGAAGCGTAAGTGAGGAGGCGGATAGCGGTGTTTTGAACACGTTGAAGACGAGACAATTGGGCTTGGGGGAGACCAGCTAGGGAGACATTACAGTAATCCAGACGAGACATCACAAGGGAGAGGAGAAGAGTAGCCAGAGCAGAGGAAGAAAGAAAAGGACGGATAGCGCGGAGCTGCCTAAGAGAGAAAAAGGAACGTTTAACAACAGAGGAGATATGCGACTTAAAGGAAAGAGAAGAATCGAGAGTAACACTCAAGTAGCGGAGTGAGGAGACAAGGGGAATGGGCTGTGAAAAGAAAGAAGGGGCACAGGCGGGGGAGGGGCTCCCAAAGGTGAACCAGATAGCAAAAGATTTTGTGGGGTTTGCGTGAAGGAAGTTAGAGGAGAACCATGAGGCAATAGCAGTCAGGCAGTGGTTAAGAGGGGCTATATCAGGAGAAAGAGAATCAGTGGGAAACAAAAGAAAGATATCATCCGCGTAATAGTATGCGGAGATGCCAAATTGCTGAATTAAAAGAGCGAGAGGAGTCATGGGAATGCAAGGAGTCATGGGAATGCAAGGCTTTTGACATTGGAAGGTACTGCGAGGGAAGGACTGGAAAGGGGGCTGATACTGGGGAGGGTTACTGGAACTGGAAATGGGCTGATGGAAGGAAGTGAAGAAAACAAAAGAAGAGATAAGAAAAGGCAGATGGACCATAGACCACGGAAAGAGAGCTAAGAGAAGACAGGAAAGCTGAAGCCTCAGATCGGAACCAGCATGATCAGAGAAAAAAATGGTCAGACAACAAAGGTAGAAAAAATAATTTTATTTAATTTGAGTTATTGGACTTTGCACTATTTTTATATTTTACACAGTACTGGGGAACTGCATCTCTTATCTATCTGATATTGCACTGCATGTGGAGTCTGGCTTCTTGGGGTTTCAATTTAAGTCTACATATTTTTATTTTTACTTTAGATTGTGGTTACTTATTCTGTACTTGGTGAGGGTCGATGTTGCGAGTGTTTGACTGAGGTCAGGTGTTCTGTTAACATGGAGTTTGTACATAAAGATCTATATTGTACTGTAGTAATTTGACTTGTTCAGCTTTTCAAACGGATGTATGGATGTTCCATGGCCCCCTGTAGTATTTACAGTGATGCTTTTTTTGGATGGGCTCCTTATGTGAGTTTTGGAAGTTTGTGCTGATATGGTATGGCATAGTAGGTTTTGTCTTTGTTGTAGGGTTTTGTATTAGTTCACAATATGCCTGGTACTGGAAAATAGTGGTTGCTGTTGTTGTTGTTGTTAGTGAGATGATCAGAATCAGATTTTTTTTTTTTTTAATATTGAGTTCTGTGGGTGAATGTTCTGGTTCTGCTCTGCACCTACTGTGGCTGCAGAATATATGTTAAAAAAGAAAAAGCAAGAACCATAATGCAGTTTATAACAACAAAATAAAAATGAGTTATAATTTAGTTTTATAAACTGTGCTGTTGGTTCTTGCTGTCTTTTAGTTCCTTGGTGTGCAAACGGGACCGTAACTAACCCTGAGCAAGCGGTGCAGCCGCACAGGGCAGAAAGGTTTGGGGGGTACATTTCGGTTGTCTGCTGTTGCCCTGCCGCTGCTGTCAAGACAATAGCAGGCAGACAAAATGCGCTCCCTAAGCCTTTTTGCAGCACTTTAAGCAGGTCTGGTCCCTCCTTTCTCCGATGTCATATCAGAGTAGGGAGGGACAGATCTTAAAGTGCCGACACCTTTCAGATTGGGCACATGCCCCCTCCTCCTCCCCATACCTCCGTCCAGCGCTGCCTGCTCTTTCCCTGCTGCCGGCACCTCCGTGAAAAAAGCAGAGAGTGGCAGCAGCAGGGAAAGAGCAGGCAGCGCTGGACGGAGGTATGGGGGAGAGGGGGGGGGCATGCGTCCGAGCTGCACGTCGCACAGGGTGGGATTGCAGCTCGATATGGCCCTGTGTGCAAACATCTTGCATTTCCTCCATATAATCTAATCGGCTTTTTGGTTTGGTTCAATCTCTGATTGAATTTCTGAAAACCCCCGCCTCCCTCTAAGGTGTGTGTGTGGGGGGGGGGGGCGCCTTTTCATACTTCGCCTCAGACAGCAGGTTGCCTTGAGCCGCCCCTGCGTTCATATCCTGACTTCTAGCCCTCTTAACCTAACCCCCATCATTTTCATGACCGAACTGTAAAACCCATCAACTTGACTAATGCTCCGTATTGTTTTGACTAGATTGTAAGCTCGGTAGAGCAGGGACTGTTTCTTATATGTATGTCTGAACAGCACTGCGTGCGTGGCGCTATATAAGTGTTTAATAGTAGTAGCAGTAGTAGGGTCCATCGAGCCCAGTATCCTGTTTCCAAACGACAACCAATCGAGGTCACAAGTATCTATCAGGTTCCAAAAAAGGTACACAGATTCTATGCTGCTTATTTGTTGACTGTTTAATAAAGACACCAGGGGCGACCCAACATTAGGCAAGACAAGGCAGTTACCTAGCTCAGCAGCTTCAGGGGACAGCGAAGGGCAGCAGTAGTCAAAGCAGGAAATTGGATCCCGATAGCCAAAGAGCCAGCAGCACATTTTTCTCGCTGCCAGAAGCACAGGCACACACCTACATACAGAGCAAAGTTTAATATTTAAAAGTATGACGTCTGATTATCCATTTTTTTATATTTGTTTTTGGAAAGATGGTGCTTAGATGATCATGATTGTTGAGTTTAGTTCTCAAAATCTGGGGGAGGGGGCGTAAGGCTGGGCTCACTGTACTTCACACCAGACCAGGCCAGCCCTTAAAGACATATAAGCAGCTCTGTATTTTTATAAAACCAGCAGCAATCATGTCTAGATGGAAGCCATGGACATTTACATATGTGCATATTTTATAAACTGTGTGTGGAAATTGCAGCTCCACATAAATCTGCCCTCTAACATATATATTTATTTATATACAATTTCTTATACACTGCCTATCATGATATCAAGGCAGTTTACATTGAACAGGACATTATAACTTGGAGATACTTATTTTACAGGGAACATGGGCAATGGAGGGTTAAGTGGCTTGCCCAAGAACACAAGGATCACCTGTGGGATTAGAAACCCCAGTCCTTCTGGCCCAAGGTTGCTTGTCTGCTAGTGGGATTTTGAACCCCTGACATTCCAGCCTGAAGTACCTTGCCCCAACCACTAGGCCACTCCTCCACCCAGCTCATCTCAAGATGCACACCTTCTCTTTACACATGTAAGCCATGGGGTAATCTTTCTAAAAGCAATTGTACCTGCTTATACTTGAGAATTCTTTTATCAAATTACTTGTTTAGTTCTCAAGCCTGCTGGCCCAGGTATGTTAAACTTCCTAAGCTTTTCAAGCTTAAAAGAGCAGTGTAACTTAAAAGCTTAAAAGAGCAGCAAGTGCTCTCTGTAACTGCATTCCCCTCTTTGAACAGTCTAGAAAAAGTAATAACTTACCATTTTGATCACACGCTAAAGCAGATGATAATTGACGGAGATGCTAATCATTTTCTGCTTTGTGAAATCACAGCTGTATCTCGTGTTTTGGTTTTCAGATGTTAAAAGCCTTATTGTTTGTAGCTCACCAAGAAACCAGTGTGCGCCTCTGAGTTCAGGCTTGAAATGCTGGTTGGTAACCAAGGAGTCAAATATTCCAAATTCCATTTGCTTGCATAACAAAGCAATGCCAGTAAAATTCCATACCAAGAGACTGGCCTTGAGTCTTCTTCACAGCTATGTACCAGCATAGCATTTGTTTCTATTGATAAATTTGGTATAAGTTGGTGTGTTTTCTGCCGGAAACCCAAGAATTCAGATCTGATTTCCTTCCCATTTCTTAACCATAAGTTAGAATATGACTTGGGTCACTTGCTGGTTTTGCAGATTGAATTTCAGTGTAGGTTTGGTTATGGAGTACTTTACCTTATGAAAACTGGCTCTGTTTTTATTGGTTGATGGCTTGGATAAAGCGATGGAAGCTGACGCCTCCTTTTCTTCCTTGTTTGACTCAACTTAGTTGACAACATTCTAGCTCTCATCCATCACTTATTGAGTCTCTGTGACTTTACCATTTACATAGTGCAACAAATTCACTAAGTCTGCATGCAGAGTGTGCTATATTCAGTTTTATCCATGGTCACATGAAATTGTCAATCACATGATCAATTGAATTAAATTATCAGCTTAAATAAAAAAAAGATAGACCATTCAAACCACCGAAAACACAAAGCTCAAATAGCAAATCTTGCAATTCCCAAATGAAGTAACTTTATAGGCTAAATATACAGTCAGCACGCATGGTTACGTCTTGTGATAAAAACACAGTCATAATCATTGGTTGCCTGGCATGTTGCTAAATAGTGCCACCCCCTTTACTGGCCAACTTGCCATCTGATTTTCTTAGTTTGACATACAGTGTGATCTAGCAACCTTTAAGAGGGTAATTTTATAAACCCCTGTGGAGTTAATGTGTGTTAGCAGGTGTGTATCTAAGGCCTATTTTAGAAAGGGAACTATGTGTGTACTTTACTTTATAGCCCTTGTTCTGATCCCTTTCCTGATGTACCCACTAGCCACATTTTCAGGATATCCTTCTTGAATCTACATGAGGTAGATATGCATGCAATGGAAACACTGCATGCCAGTGTATATAATGCATATTCATTGTGGCTATCCTGAAAACCAGATTGGCTAAGGCAGGGGTGTCAAACTCAAATACACAGTGGGCCAAAATGTAAAACTTGAACAAAGTCGCGGGCCAGCATTGAACAAATGAACCTTTTAATATGGACCCAAACAAGATTTGCTTTAACATTGAATATGAAGCAACACTTATTACTATACAATTTATAACTTAATAGTTCAGATATGCAAAAACCAATTTCAAATAAAAAAAACATCAATGACATTCATTTATTAAATAAGATTTAAATAATAATAAATAACAATTTTTAAAATAAAATAACAATAATAAAATTAATCAACCATTCAAGCCCATGTCTTGGAGTAGCAAGAAAAAGTGCATAAAGAAAACGTTAATTATTGCTCAGTTTGCTGCACACTGATCTAATCTGATGTGCCCAAGCCAGATACCTGGCATCTCTTCTTGGATGATAGTTTATCAATGTCTGGGCTCAGGCTTTGAGCTGAGGAAATCCTCAGTATCGAGCGAAGGTGTTCATCAGTCAGACGTCTCCTGTGAGATGTTTTGGTCATCTTCATCGAGGAGAAAAGTTGCTCACATAGATAAGTGCTGCCGAACATGGAGAGCATCTGAGCAGCTTGGGTGCGGAGCTGAGGCATTGTGTCAGGGATGAACTGTGGAAACTGGGCGGCGCCCACAGCATCATACTTTGACTTCAGCGTGTCATTACACTGGAGTTCAATTAGCTCCATTTGGAGGTTGGTTGGTGTGTTTTCCACATTAACTGCAAAGGGATTACTGAGCAGTTCAAACCTACATTTCTGGACATCAAAGTCGGCAAATTGCCGGCTAAACTCAGCGCCGAGTACACCCAGTTTTTCAGCAAACTGTGCGCATGGGAACAAGTTGGTAAAGAACTGCGTTTTCATGGTTTGGCAGCAGGGAAAATGGCCAAGGTTTCCTTGCAGCATCTGATTCTCCCACAGGCACAGTTTAGTTTTAAAAGCCCTCACTGCAGTGTACATGTCTGTGATGATGCGCCCCCCCCCCTGAAGCTGCAGGTTCAGCGCATCGAGATGGCTCGAGATGTCACACAGAAAGGCCAGCTCACACAGAAACTTTTTCTCCCGAAGCTCTGCTGTGTCCTTCCCTTTGCTTTCCAGAAACTGACATATTTCCTCATGCGGCTCAAAACATCTATTCAGTACTTTTCCTCGGCTTAACCATCTCACCTCTGTGTGATACGGCACGTCTGTGTATTCCGAACCACACTCCTCCAGAAAAGACTTAAACTGGCGGTGATTCAGACCTTTGGCTCTTATAAAGTTAACTACTTGTGTTACTGTGGTCATAACATGTTCCATCTTTAGGGCTTTGCCACACAATGATTCCTGATGTATGATGCAGTGATAAACAGTTAGTTCACCTGCACAGTTCTCTTCCTGCATCTTCTCCCGGACCCTGCCCACCAGTCCACTTGTTTTACCGCACATCGCTGGCGCACCATCTGTCGTTAATCCCACGAGTTTATCCCACGGCAGCTTTATTTCAGTTACGCATTTGGAAACCTCCTCAAAAATTTCCTTTCCTGTGGTTGTGCCATGCATTGATTTGAATCCCAATAGCTCCTCCGTAACACACATATTTGAGTCCACTCCACGGATAAAGAGTGACAGCTGAGCAGTATCAGATGCGTCGCTGCTCTCATCCACATCAAGGGAGAATGCAATGAAATCTTTTCCCTTTTCCAAAAGCTGGTCATACAGATTGGTGGCAAGATCACATGTGCGATCAGCTACTGTGTTTCTGCTCAGGCTCACGTTTGAAAAGGCTTGCTTTTTCTCTGGGCACACGATGTCACAAACTTTCAACATGCACTTTTTCACAAACTCTCCCTCATTAAAGGGCCGGGCTGATTTTGCGATCTCTGCTGCCACAATATAACTAGCCTTTACAGCAGCCTCACTTTGTGATGTGGCTTTTTTGAACATATTCTGTTGTGAAACCAAACTTCTTTTCATCTCCTCCACTTTCTGGCTCCTTTGAGTCATGTCCAGGTCCTTGTACTTGTCATGGTGTTTTGTTTCATAGTGTCGTCGAATGTTATACTCCTTAGTTATAGCCACGTTGACTCCACAAATCAGACAAACAGGTCTGTCTTTTACATATGTAAACAAATATTCTGTCTCCCACCTGTCCAGAAAATTCCTGTTGTCTGCCTTTCTTTTTGCCATTTTTGGGAAGGGGTTCCACAGTGACAGTTGTAGCTTGAGATCGCTATGACTTCTGTCACACAGGAGAGGGCGTTTCTGGGACCTGTCCTGATTGACGCGCCAAAACAACAGCAAGGCACTATGGGATTTGTAGTATTAGCGATGAATGAATGCGCTGTATAATACCGGCGGGCTAGCTCTAGTAGTCATTTGGTATAGCTCGCGGGCCAAATATAATTACACTACGGGCCAAATTTGGCCCGCGGGCCAGAGTTTGACACCTATGGGCTAAGGGGTACACCAGGACAACTCTGAGAGCCACTGCTTTATAAAATGGGGGCATAAGTGGCGCAAAAATGTTGCAGGTGTAAATGTTCATTCCTAGATTTTTCGAGAATATGCATAAGTTATAGTATTTTATGACTTATGGACATACATTTTTGTGCTCCTCCCATACTCTGTCCAGACTCTGCTCCTGTGCATGCCCACACTGACAGTACACGTGATCGGTCTTACATAGATACTTTAAGAAGAGTGATCGCCTAAAGTACACACTAACTTGGTTTGCAGCTTGTTTTTTTTTTTTTTTTGAAAGGTTTATTTATTAACCAATAGCAAACAAAACATACAGGAGAATATAACAAGGAGCCACCGAGGAGTGGTGTCTGATCTCCGCCGGGGCCAAGACAATAAACAGTTTTGTCGCCATCGTAAATTCAGACAAAGAAGGATACAAGGCAGATATGGTTAAACATTTTTTCCCCCCTTTTTTTTCCTCCCCCCAGTATTCAGAACAACCCCCCCCCTTCCCCTTCCCCCCCCCACCCCCCCCTCCCCGTCCTCGCACCCCGAACTCCACAGCACCGCAGCCGCACCACTCTCAACAAGGACCAGGTCGTCTCCCCCACCCAGTAGGCCAGGCCTTAGGGTCCCACATTCACGATGTCACTCCGGCAACGAGGGCCCAGAGTCTGGATATAAGGTTCCCAGATCAGCAGAAAGGTAGACCACCGTTTCACAGAACCCCTGGCCCTCCAACGGTCTGTCAGCATCAACTGGTGGAAATTATTACGCCACTCCGCAAACGTGGGTGGATTACAATCTCTCCAGCCGCGTAAAATCGGACCTTTCCCCACCAAACATGCTTTACGTACCAACAGGCGCTCCCACCTCCCGGTAGGTAAAGTCAGGGGTAGTTGATCTAGGATAACTAAACCTCCAGTCCAGGGAAACCGCTGTTGTAATAATCTCATAAGATAGCGGTGGATATGGGACCAATACGGGAGGATGCGCCTGCACTGCCACCACATGTGAGTTAAAGAGGCCAATGGCATATGACACCTAGGGCAAGACCCGTCCTGTGTAATATGACTCCGTAACGCTCGTCTTGGAGAGATATATACCCGAGTTAAAGCCTTATATTGGATTTCCCTCCACCGCGCCCCCACCGCCAGTTCTACTATCCGCCCCACCGCCTCGCAGATCGTGCCTGGTGGGAGCACCCGTCCCAATTCTCCCCCCCAGGCTGCCTCCGCCTTCCCATAATCCGGCATCGACCCAAAGCACTCCAACTTAATCCGCAGCCCAGCTATCGTCAGGGGAGCATCCCCCCCCAGGTCGAGGAACTCAATAATCTGCTTTGACCGGTCTTCCCCCAGTTCTTCGCGAGGTAATGTAGCCACATAATGAGACAGTTGAAGATACGCAAAGTAATGGGTACGGGGTAATTGATGCTCCTCACATAATTCCAGGAACGGCTTGCACTTACCCATAAGGTCTACCACATGTCCCAAGTAACGGAGACCCTGCTGATGCCAGTACTGAAACGTGCGCGTATCCGAACCAGGTTGAAACTGTACATTACCCTGTATAGGTAACCAGCTGGAGACCTGCCAATTACGTTGCCAGAAACTGTTCAGCTGCTTCCATGTACGCCGCACCGCAGTTAGCAACGTATTCCGCGTAAGTCTCGCTGGCAGATATTTACTCTCCACATGTAGTACCCCCACCAGGGAGAAGGGAGACATTAGTGCCCTCTCGAGATCTCGAGGCGTATAAACGTCAGTTCCCCCTAAGTAATCTCCCACATGTCGCATCTGGCAGGCCAAGGCATAAAGTCTTAAATCCGGGAGCCCTAGACCACCCCTACGCCACCCTCCTACCATACGAGAGATCGGGACCCGCGCTCGGGCCCCTTTCCACAGAAATCTCTGAATTTCTCTTTCCAGTTTAAGCCGATCCCTGCGAAGCAACCAGACCGGCAGAGTCTGGAGCCAATACAGTATACGCGGTAAAATCACCATTTTAACTGCAGCAATTCTCCCCAGCAGTGCTAATGGCAACGGGATCCAAGCACGCAATTGACGCCGTATCCCAGTCAAGACCCTCTCGAAGTTGGTGCAATATAGATCCTGTGGCCGTCTCGTTAAAGTAATACCGAGATATTTAAACCCATGTTCGGCCCATTTCAAAGGAAAGGCCTCCCCCCATCCGTCTCGCAACCCCCCCAACACATCCAAAGCCTCTGATTTATCTACATTTATCCGAAGACCCGCAAAACTGCCAAACCTCCGAAATTCAGCCATCAGTCGTGGCAGCGACGCTCGCGGCTCTTGTAAATGCACAAGCAGATCATCGGCAAAGGCCGACACCGTAAATCCCTGCTTACCCACCTCAATCCCACGGATCTGCGGGTCCGATTCTATGCAGCGGATTAGAGGATCCAACGACAGAACAAACAATAAGGGGGACAGTGGGCAACCCTGCCGAGTACCTCGATGGAGAGAGAAGGGGGCTGATAGAACCCCGTTACATAGCACCCGAGCCGTCGGGGTATCATATAAACTCTTCACCATAGCACAGAATGCCTGTCCCAGACCGTACAGCGGTAGCAAATGGTCCAGGTAGGTCCAATTCACCCTATCAAACGCCTTTTCCGCGTCAAAGCTTATCAAAAGCGTCGGCAGCTGTTGGCTATGTACCCACTCCAAAGATGTCAAGATTCGGCGTATGTTACGAACGGCATACCGACCGCGCACAAAGCCCACCTGAGACTCATGCACTATATCGCCTAGTATTCCCGCTAGCCGCTCAGCCAAAATTTTTGCCAACAGCTTAGCGTCAAAATTTAACAAAGAAATCGGTCTGTAGGAGGCTGCCTGTAAGGGGTCTTTAGCTGGCTTGGGGATCAAAGTGATATAGGCTTGGTTATCTCCCCACCTCCTGCCCCCCCCCACCTATCCGCTGCTGGTATGTCTCCACCAACAGGGGGCCCACCCCTTCGGACAGTATTTTATAAAATTCAGCCCCGTAGCCATCGGGGCCTGGGGCTTTATAACAACTGGCATGAGCGATCACGGAGTGAACCTCCTCCAAGGTAATTGGGCGTCCCAGCTGAACCCTCTGTGCCTCTGTCACCTTCGGCAGCTGCAACCCTTGCAGGAAGGCCTCCCTAATAGAGGGGTCGTGCTCTTCGGCCGTATAAAGTTTTTGAAAAAATTCCTGAAAGAGTGCACTAATCGCCTCTCGATTCTGATGGAGTTTCCCATGCTCATCACGAAGAGCCGCCACCCCCTTCCCCCCTCGCGGACCTCGCAGACAACGGCCGAGAAGCTTCCCTGGTTTGTCCCCAAAACAATGTAGTCGATATTTATAATAGAGTAAAGATTTCTTGGCACGCTGATGAAGTAATTCATTCAGGGCGACCTGAAGCTCCCACAGCCGTTTTCTATTCAACGCTGTAGAGGATCGACCACTTAGCGCCCGCGCATGGGAAACCTGTCGTTCCAACCTAAGAATCTGCTCCGCCAATAATCGGCGTCTCCGAGCGGCAAAGCCAATAATATCACCTCTCAATACCACCTTGGCAGTTTCCCAGACCAACTCGGGGTCCTCCCTGTGGGCCTGATGATGTAACTCAAACTCTCGCCAGCGGTGGCCCAGAAATTGCCGGAATTGATCATCTTTATATAACTCAATGGGGAATCTCCAAATTCGAGCTGTACCAGACCCTCCCCCCCATCGCAACTCTGCCCAAACCATGGCATGGTCGGATATCTCCAGAGGACCTATCTGTGTCTCCTCCACCTGTGCGAAAGCAGTTGTGGAAAGCAAAACATAATCTATTCTCGCACTAGTCCCATGTGCCCTTGAAACATGAGTGAAGTCTTTCTCAGATGGATGCAAGACTCTCCACGGGTCAATCAAACCTAAGCGCCTCCGAAATCGTTGCAACACTTGAGAGCCAAGAATTCTATCCCTCGTCCCCCTTCCGCTGGAAGTGTCTAAGCTAACGTCAAGCACCCCGTTGAGATCACCCCCCATGAGTAGGGGTACATCAGGCAACTGTTCCACCTTAGCCGCAAGACGATCATAAAATTCACGGTCTACCATATTGGGACCATAGACATTTCCAAGTATTATCTCACGGTCTTCCAGTACCCCCCACAGGAGCAAATATCGGCCAGCCGGGTCAGCCACTTGTCGATTCAACGAGAAACGCACCCTCTTATGGATTAATATGACCACCCCTCCCTTCTTCCCTTGTGCAGGCGCCCCCCATACTTGGCCCACCCAATCCCGGCCCAATTTAGCATGCTCTTCCGCTGTTTGGTGGGTTTCCTGGAGTATTGCAATGTCACAGCGGTGTCTGGCCAGCGCCTTCAACACTTTATATCGCTTGATCGGGCTACCTAAACCACAGACATTCCAGGTTATAATTCTCAGAGGATCACCGTAGGAATATGACCCAGTTGCCAGCAAAGCGTAGTGAGGGAGACCCTCCCAGCCTGGAGCCTCCCATCCGTGTGATCATAAAAATGATTGCCCCGTCTGTGCCTAGTGTTCGGAGTGCGAGGACCCCCCCCCCCTGCCCTCCCAGCCCCCTCTCCCCTGCCTCTACCCCTCCCTCTCCCCCCCTCCCCCTTACCCCCCTTCGTCTGAGTCCCCAACCCCCCTAAGTCCACTGACTTATACCACCCTCCCCTCCCCGCCTTGGGAGAGATTGCTAAGGTCACCCTGAGCTCAACCCCCTCCCCCCCCACCCCAGGTTGTTGCATCAAATTCTACCCTCTACCCCCCCTTCCCACACTATCATGGGCCCGCTACCCCCTAACTCCAGCGGTATACTACCTAAACAAAGTTGACCTCCCCTATGATCCTCAGAAACAGAGGGACCTAACCATGGAAGCCCCACCTCCGGGACAGTTGGGGAGACAGATCTATTAATTTGCCGGTGAGATCAGAGCTATCAAAGGCCCCCTGCGGAAGGCAGCAGGCCCTTGAGCCCCAAGGCTCCCAGCAGAGGTATCCCTCATGAAAACCCCTAAACTGCATATATATAGTGTACTAAACAAGTTTTAGAGGGTAAAACAAAAACAGGAACGGGGGAGCCACCGAGGGGGGGCCGCGGTGGCTACAGCGTTCTCTTCCGCGGCAATCCCCGCAATTTCCAGCTTATGCACTAAGCCCTGCGGTCCACCTCGCAGAGATCCGCGATGCCTGAGCATTAAAAATTTTCCGAGGGGGGCCAGTATTATCTGGTACCAATCTGTACCCTCGGACTATCGGGTCCCCCCCACCCGCATCCCCCTCCCTACCGCAAAAGGAGTCCAGCTGTAGGTAGGTAGGCAAAAATAGACAAGGCCAAAGTCCCATGTCCATTACGGCGTTGCCGCGGTCTCTCGTATCCGCGAGACAACTTGCTCCACGTAAGGCCCAGCTTCTGCAGCAGATTCAAACACTCGATGGGATGTGTTGTAGAAGACATGGAGACGGGCTGGGTACTGCACAGAGAAACGAATCCCCACGGCGATCAGTTTTTCACACCAGGGCGCATAGTCCCTCCGCTGCTGACTGAGGGCCACCGAGTAGTCCTGTGCGACACGGATCTTCGCATTATTATAGATAACGTCGCCCTTCTGCCTTGCAGCCCGTAGTATCCTCTCCTTAAGCGGAAAGCGGAGAAATTTCGCTAGCACAATCCGCGGGCGGCGATCTTGGGCGCGGGCTTCCCTACTCGGTGGGCTCGCTCAATGCATATGGGCTCTGCGGTCTCAGCTGGACTCAGGAGGTCGGTAACAAAGGCTTCTAGGTAACCCCGGAGATCCTTGTCCGTCACTACCTCAGGAATACCCATGAACCGGAGGTTATTCCGGCGCGAACGATTTTCTAAATCGTCGAGTTTCGCCGCCTGATGCCCAAGTTGTGTTTTGATGCCCTCCACCTCATGGGCTAGGGCTGTGGCACCATCTTCGGCCTGCCCTAAACGCTCTTCGACTTCCCGCAGCCGGCTGCCCAGAGAGTCCACTGATGTCTGCAGCCCGTCCATCTTTTCATGCAGTGCCGCAAACTGGGGCGCGAGAACTGCCGCCACCGCAGCCGACATTTCGTCAAGGGATGCTGCCGATTTGGGAGAAGCCGGTGCCCCCGCTACATCGGCCATCTTACCGGCACCCGCCATGCGGTCTTTGTCTCTCCGGGTCGCCTTGACTGCTGAGGCCATGGCTAGCTCCGTTAACTGCAGGTTTCTGCTTGCCGTCAATGGGTGTCTTCACAAGGCTCAATCTGCCCTTCGTCTCTGGGTATTAAACAGCCGATTTTTCCCGGTTGGGCTAAGGGGGGAGCGGAGCTCGCTCAGAATGCGACCACTATGGTGCTCGCATCACGTGACCTCCGGTTTGCAGCTTGTTATGCTGTCATCTCCAAATTCCTACTCAGTCTATTGAGTCCCCATTATCTCCTATCTACTGTAGTTCCTTGCTCTGCTTCTCACTCTGTCCATCTCCTCTTCCTTTCCCTAATCTCTCTGTTTTAGAAAGCCTCTGTGCTTGTCCCATTCTTCCTTGAATTCAGATACAGTCCTCCTCTCTACCACCTCTGCTGAGAGGCTACTCCAATGTATCCACCACCGTTTCCATAAAGATATATTTCCATAGGATTACTCCTGAGTCTATCCCCTATCACCTTCATTTATGTTCTTCATCCCACCTTTCAATTGGAGGTATTGAAACGCCTCTATCATATCTCCTGTCATATGCCTTTCTTCCAGAGCGTACATACTGAGGTCTTTATGTCTGTACCCATACATGGATGTCTGTTATAAAATACTTTAATCTGTGCACACACATGTATAAAGCAAGGGTGATCATTTAAACCTGCTCGCTAGTAGACATAAGTGATTGTGTCTACATTTAAGGCTACCTACACTGCTATTTTATAAAGACAAGTCGATGCCTACTTGTTTTTATAAAACACCTGCCCATGGTGACCTGTTATAAAAGTACCCTCTGAGAGTGTAAGAATGGGGCACTGCACTATTAATCATTTATATAGCGCTACCAGGCACATGCTGTGCTGTACAGACAGATATAAAGACAGTCCCTGCGTAGGTTACGGCAGGCAAAAAGCGCCTCTTTTCAGCCTATTTTTTAAATACAAGCTGATATCTATTTGTCTTTATAAGATTCTAGTGTAAGTGGCAGATACAACACCGTAAGACAGAGCAGGTGTAAATGGAAGTTCAAAGTTTGTAAGGGCACAAGTAAATTAAAGTATTTTACAATCAATCTGCATTATTCCTATCCCTGCCGAGATCACCCTCCCCACCCCCCACTTATTGGCAAAATACCCACCTTGCATGTCAAATTGTGCACTTTTCTCCCTCTCTGTATTTTATAAGAGGCCATTAAGGTGTGCAATCCACCAAATACCCATTCTAAAAGCCCACTTTTGCATAGGGCATCGAAGGACGGTGAAACTTCCTACCGTACTTGATTAAATACATGTAAGGCTACAGGAACAATGGGTGAATTTAGTGGCACAAACAGGGGGAACAGCCACTTTACAAAATACAGCTTCCAGAGCAGCAGCATCAGCAGATTTTGCAAAACAAGTACATCGAAGGGGAGCCAATTAAAGAGGTAGACTCCAAAACTCACATTCTTTGAATCTTGAGGTGGTTTCAAACAATAGAACGGCAAGTACAGTTCCGCCTCGGTCTCTCCTCCACAGCCCAGATCCAAACCAGCAGTTAGCTGATGGTTATGCATAACTTGAAGCAGGTCTGAGGTATCATCCTCTGGAAACTGCAAGTCTTCAGGCTGATTTGTCCACTAGCGTCACTCCAGCTGTTTTTATTTTAGATTTTGCCGCCTCTGGCCTGCCTCTGCCTTCCTGCCGCTTTTTTTTTCTCAAGAATGCTTGAGCGAGAAATAAAGCAGCGGGAAGGCAGAGGCAGGTCAGAGGCAGCAAAATGTAAAATAAAAACAGCCGGAGTGCCGCCGCTGGACAAATCAGCCTGAAGACTTGCAGGAACGTCGTGATCAGGCTGATTTTTCCAGCAGCGGCACTCTGGCTCTGTTTTAGTTTTAGATTTTTCCGCCTCTGGCCTCTCTCTGCCTTCCCTCGGCAGAGACAGGCCAGAGATCGCAAAATCTAAAATTAAAACAGAGTCGGATTGCCGCTGCCGTCAGAGTGCAACCGCCTCAGAGGGCCTTATGGTAGAGCCGCCCCTGATGGTGTTGCATTTATAATTAAGAAGAAACTTGCAAGAACTGTAGTGAAATACAATGCAGTCAGTGAACGCTTAATTTCTAGTTGTCCATGAGGAATGCCTATCAACACAACTATAATTCAAGTACATGCCCCAACACCAGCTGCAGAAGAGGATGACATTGATGAGTTCTATGAAGAAGTACAAACTGAAATTGACAAAGCATGCAAAGAGGATATCCTGATAGTCATGGGTAATTGGAACGCAAAAGTTGACTATTTATTTATTTAACTGTATTTATATCCCGCTTTTCACCGGGTCAAAGCGGTGTAACAAATAAAGGGGGGGGGGGATTAATCAGTTATAGGGTAGGGCCATCACTAGGAGAGCAACATTGATGATTTTGATAGAGGAGGGACATTTACAAGGACAAGGTAACATAGTTTTGATCATAAGTTCTTGAGAGGGGGGGGGTTATTTGTGGGATGGAGCTTCCATTTTGAGATCTTCTTGGAATAGGATGGTTTTTAGCTGTTTTTTGAATGACAGGAGATCGCTGTTGTTTCTGATGTGGTTCGGTAGAGAGTTCCAGAGGGACGGAGCATAAAGTTCAAAGGCCCTGTTGCAGGTCCGCTGTGTGCATTTGGTTCTTTTGTGAGGGATGGTGATGGAGTTGCTGGAGGTCTGTCTGGTTGTTTTGCTGTGGGCTGGATGAGGCAGTAGGGTGCGGAGCTGGGTGCTCGGTGTTTGGTGGATGGTCTTGTGGGCGAGTAGAATGGCTTTGTATTTAATTCTTGCTTCGAGGGGACGTATGTGTAGGTCCCTCAGAATTGGGGTGATGTGGTCTCGTTTCTTTGCATTCTGAATAATTCTCGCTGTGGTGTTCAAGGCAGTTCGGAGGGGGTTGGTCTGGGTGGAAGGTAGTCCATGGTAGATTATGTTGCAGTAGTCCAGGTGTGGAAGTGTCATAGCTTGCATTACTGTCCTGAAGTCTTGAGGTTCGAGGAGAGGTCGGAGGCGTTGTACTGTTTTAGCTTTGTGGAATATCGTTCCGGTGGTCTTAGCGATTTGTTGCTTGAGGGTTAGAGCTTTGTCAATGATAATGCCCAGATATCTTATTTGTGGCTGTATTTGAATTTGCGTGGTGCACATGTTGAGGTGTGTGGGCGGTTTAAAGTCCTGGTCCTTTGTCACTATAAGAGCTTCAGTTTTCTTTATGTTAATGGTCAGGTTGTTCTCTTGTAGCCAGTTGGATACATCAGTGAAGCAGGCTGATAGCTGTTCATTTGTTGGGTTCATGGTTGTAATCGGAGCATATAGCTTTATGTCGTCAGCATATATGTGGAAGTTGATGTTGTGGGTGCGTATGACTGAGCAGAGTGGCTGGAGGTAGATGTTGAAGAGCATGGCTGATAGTGTGGATCCTTGGGGTACTCCTTGATGTTGCTGAAAGGGGGGCGAGGTTGAGGTGCTGGTGCGGATCAATTGCTGTCGGTTAGTTAGGTAGGACAGGAACCATCAAAGTATAGCATCTTTGATCCCAATTGTTTGGAGTCTGTGTATGAGGATGTCGTGGGAGATGGTGTCAAAGGCTTCTGATATATCTAGGAAGATCATGGCATATCCGGAGTGTTTTTCCTGGGTTCCTATGATGAGGGTGTTCATCAGTGTGGTCATGAGGGTCTCGACTCCATGTAGTGGACGGAAACCGTGTTGCTGCGGGTCTAGTATGTTGTTGATGTCTAGATGTTCTTGAAGCTGGCGCTGGACTACCTTCTCGATTATCTTGGCGGTGAACGGGAGGCTTGCTATTGGTCTGTAGGAGGTGGGGTCTAGGGGATCTAGGTTGTGCTTTTTGAGGGTTGGTCGAATGATTGTGGTCTGGAGGATTTTTGGCATGTGTCCTTGAATGAAGGATTCATTGATGATGTGGGTTAATGGTGCGCTCAGGTCTTCTTTGGATTTCTTTATCCAGTCAGTGGGGCAGAGGTCTAGCAGGAAGGTGGTGGTGTTTAGGCAGGAGATGGTGGATGCTATTTCTTCTTTTGTGGTTGCATCGAACGTATTCCAGTCTCTGTTTATGATGGTGCAGGGGTTTGTCTTGGTTGTCTCGGCGTTCTGGTGTGGGTTTTGTGGTTGTTGAAGCTGTTTGTATTGTCGGGCTAATAGCTCTGGTGGGATATTTGGCAGCTGGTCAGAGTTACTAGGTGTCTTTGTCAGTTTTTTGACAAACTGAAAGAGTTCTCGAGGTTTGTTTATGGCTGTGTTCATGATTTTTGAGTGGTAGGCTTTTTTCGCTTTGTCGGTTTCTGAATGGTATGCATCGGGTTCGCAGAGGTATTTTATTTTGTCCTTCTCATTTTTGTTTTTTCTCCATTTTCTTTCTGTTTTTCTGAGTTTGGCTTTCAGTTTCTGGAGGCTGGGGGTGAACCATCGGGCTTTGGAGGTGGTGGGTCTGGTGTTAGTTTTGTTTATTGTCGTGCTGGATGCCGAGGAGATTGTGGTGTTCCAGTTGTAAATTAGTTCATCAAGGTTGTTGGAGTTTGTTTGGAGTTTAGGCATAGTTAGTGCTAGGAAGTCTTCTTTGATGAATGCTTTAAATCTCCTTGTGTGTTGCTCGTTTTCTCTATTATTTTTATGTTGGTAGGTGTGGGATATGTTGATGAGGTAGTGGTCTGACCACGGTACAGGTGAGCTCTCTGGGTTTTCGTATGAGGAGGCGGTTTGGGAGTTTAGAAATATGAGGTCCAGTGTGTTTGGTAAAATGGTTGGAAAATATGGACTTGGCAACAGAAACGAAGCTCTAGAAAGACTGATAGAATTCTGCAAGACCAACAATCTATTCATCTCAAACACCTTCTTCCAGCTACACAAGCGGTGACTATACACATGGACTTCACTCAATGGACTGAACAAAAATCAAATTGACTATATCTGTGAAAATCAATGATGGAAAAGCTCTATAACATCAACAAAGACAAAACCTGGAGATGACTGTGCTACACATCACCAACTACTAGTATGCAAACTCAAGCTAAAGTTGGAAAAGAGGAAGCCACTCATGAATACAGCAAAATATGACCTTGAGAATATACCACTGGAATTTAAAGACTGCCTGAAAAATCAATTTGCTGCTTTAGATACAAATGACAGAGCTCCAGAGAGTTATGGAATGACATCAAGAAGGTTATGTTGGAAGAAAGCGAGAAATCTCTACAAAAGGTGAAAAAGCAAAAACGGCCAAAATGGATGATGGAAGAAACTATGAAAATTGCCCAGAAATGCAGAAAAGCTAAAGCCAAAGCAGAAAGAGAGGCAATGACAGAACTCAACAGAGACTCCCAACGTGTATCAAGACAAGGGAAAGTACTACAATGACTCATGAAAGGAAATAGAAGCATAAACTATTAGAGGAAGAACAAGATTGGCTTTTGTAAAGCTCTGAGAGTTAAAGAAAAAATTCTAACCTCGAATTGCAATGTTACTATCATTCTCCCACAAGCTCCTCTACGGGGCATTACTGGAATCTAATGTGCATGGGACTCTAACTACTCCAGGATTACTATCCTCTATACACCATCGCCCTTCTTACTACACTTATCTACCATTATTTAACTTCTCCCCAGGAATTCCCCTTACTGTGGCTGACCGCTCCAGGGCTCCACATAGTTATTCCTGGGTAATATTAATGTACCTATCCTACTGAGCTTCCCTCTGTCCTCTGTAACTCTACACTCTTCATGCACCACCTCCAACCACGCCCACACATATTACAATAGGGAAATGGCCAATAACTACAGTAATGGCCAATAACTACCCCTTCCCTACCCAATACTCCCATATTCCCATTGTACTCTCCACATTTTATGGATACCAATACTCAATCCTGACAAACCCTCCACCTCTACCCATTACCACAATAATCGTACTGCAAGAACACGCAGGGTGTGTGGGCAAACGAATAACAGAACTCTGCACAGGACACCAACCTATGCTCCGGTTCCTTCTATGGCTACTAAGATTGCACTTTCCAATCTGGCTATTTGGATTTCCTGAGCTCCAAATTTTCTACCTTGCCAGACCCCACTCCGGGGGGAGGGGGAGGAGGGGAATGAAGGAGGGGGGGGGGGAGAAAAATAAAAGGGAGAAAAATGGAGTAGAAGAAAGAGAAACAACCATCAGAACCAGCTAGGAGCAGCCATTAGCTAACAGGTCCCCCAAACAGCCCTCCCCTGGGGCGCTCCATTAGGAATACCATCTCTCCCAGATGAGACATGGGAGAGCGGGTATAGTATATTATACAACCCCATACCGGTTCCCTTTAGAGCCCTCACATGATGAACCAACCCCTTGTTAATCCCAGGGGCTACAAAACCACACTCTTGTCACTCTTAAACATTATATAGAAACATTCTCATTTAACTGGGAATTAACATTTCCAAAATATTAGTACACCATTATGAAACCCGTGCTAAAACATCCCGTCTCAGTCAGATGGGTTGCACCACAAAATGTTGCTGCCATGCCTCAATTCCTGGAACCCTAGCACCCCTTCTCCGAGCTTGCCATAACATCCAGATCTACTGGCATTGCAGTCCATTCTCAATCCGGCCTCAACTCGTAGCAGCATGGGACATATATGTTCTCTCCAGGAGATGACTCCAACGAAGATGAAAGGCCTTTTAAATTTCCTATCTCCATGGAGAGGTGCTTGTTGCAAGGCTGTCCAAGAAAGTTATAGCCTCCTCCATCGTGGTGAAATACTCATGGCGCCCCTTTCTCTCCACTCTCAGTTTGGCAGGGTATTGCAGGCTGAATCTGATCCCCACAGCTGACAATCTCCCACAAGCTGCTGTGAACGCCCTCCGCGTCTGACTAACCTGTGTGGAGTAGACCTGAAACACCAGTAAGTCAGTTCTGTAGGGCTCCCGCCTCGCCTTTGCTGCACGGAGCACCGCTTCCATTTGGAGGTAATTATGGAAGCGTGTAATGACCACACATGGGCAAGTAGCTCATTCACAGCGTTGTCCCAGGTGATGCACCCACTCCAGAAGTATCTTGCCATGATTGCCTCCTAGTTTTAATGTTGTTACCATCCAAGTCTCTGAAAGCCGCAAAGCTCGTTATCTACTACTGATTCAGCCACCCCAATAAACTGCAGTTTCTTTTGGCGGCCCCTATTCTCCAGGTTATCAAGCTTCTCGCTTTGTTGACCCTCCAACATTTCTATCTTTTGAAGAATTTGAGAGTGGTGTTGCTGCCAGTCTTCAGCTGCAGAAATACGGTGCTCTGCATCTGTCAATCGTCGACCCACCTCCGATAGTGCCTGCACCACTTGTGTCAGCTGGTCCGAGAAGTCCCTCATCCTGCTTTCCACTGCTGTTACCACCGCCTGAGACACCTCTTCCACTGTATCCTCCGGCATTCTAGGCCAAGCGGGGTCCGCCATCTTTGCATCTGTGCTGCGGGAGTTTTCTTTCCGTGATATTTGGAAAGCCATTCAATTTA
The DNA here is from genome assembly GCA_033557465.1 of Ichthyophis bannanicus. Classification (NCBI taxonomy): domain Eukaryota; kingdom Metazoa; phylum Chordata; class Amphibia; order Gymnophiona; family Ichthyophiidae; genus Ichthyophis; species Ichthyophis bannanicus. The sequence goes on from CM066033.1 coordinate 805,534,104, forward strand.
TAAAGCAGTTTAGCCCCGATAGTACTAGTGACTCCCCTACTCTTACTACGGAGGTTTCCAGGTGGTTTGCCGTATTTAGGGTTGAATTTTTTCTTAGTTTTCTGGTGGCCTGTCCCGGAGCAGAGTTGAACACGTCCTCCTGGCTCACCACATCACGTGATCCGTGGTCATGCTTTTTTAATTGCTGGCTCAGCTCCACTTGTCACCACGGTCTGTTCTTCAATTTGGCAGCTCCTGGTTTCTGGCTTTCTGGTCTCCCTTTGTTCTGCAGCTCAAATGTTTGACTCCTGGCTAAATGAGCATAGCTATGCCATATCTGATCGCTGGAACAACTGCCGGTAATGAGAACTGCTGCTCTTCTTCTCAGTTCACTAACTCCAGTTGCTCCTAGCCCAAATTCTTACTGGAATTTTTTAAAATTAAGTTAAGATTCCATTATAGACAGCTGAATGGAGTGCATCACTAGGACCATGACCCTACCAATTTTTTATCCAAAATAGTATCAGCAATTAGAGGGCTGGAGATTGATTTGCTTGGGCCCCCCAACCAAAAAGGTGTTCCACTGCTCCTGGATTCAATTGCCTGCTTCCAAACCAAGCTGTAGGATCCTGTACTAGTCTATATAAGGAGGATGGGAAAGAACTTACAATTTATTTATTTAAAAAATGTATTTACTGCCTTTCTGCAAAATCTGACTACAAGGTAAGTGAACAGCAATTAAAATGCATTTTAAAAAATCACATAAAATAAATTGTAATCAGGAAAAGCGCAGAAAATAGCCACGCTTTGGTTAATAAATGGAACCAGGCTAAGTCCGTTTCTGACTTTAAATGCAATGGAAGCATATTCTAGTAAAATGCAACCACACAAGAAAATACTTTTTTTCATGGTCTATACCAATTCTTGTTAAGAGCGCAATGAGTACACTGGTTCATATGGATAATTGGAATCTAATGTAAGATCTTCACTACTGATACCATATAATGCAGTCATATTTTAATGCTCCTGTAACTAACAGGCAACCATGTTTTGAATCAACTGGAGTCTTGAGAAATGATATTAGGAAGACCTATTAAAAGTGAGTTAGTCTAGACAAGTCTAGATGTTGTAATCCATGAACCTCCATAACTAAGTCATCTTTAGAAGGGTGGAAGATTATGTAAAGTCCACAAAGGAAAAAAAACGAGTTCTGTGTTACTCATATGAGTAGACGATGTCAGATGCACATCAGTAACACAGTAACATAGCCATCCTGCATATGTTAACTGCTATAACTCACGTTTAATTGGCTTCCACTTGCCCAGACAATCGAGTTGTAAATTTTGTTTTAAATTGCGCACATCAGTTAAAACACTCATAATTCTTAAATATTCTCTCAGTACTAAAACCAACTAATGCAAATGATCAGATGATGACAGAGAAATGCAATGCAACCATAACAATTCAGGTTTAGAACTATTCATACCATGCTTAGTATCACTTAGTGAAGCTACTCTATACTGTAGGCCTGCATTCAACATAGTGTATCCAAATTTACCATTCCCCAACTCACAATAAACGTATATGTCATCTACATAGATCATATAATTCATGGTGACTTTGTCCATAACTTGGCTGAGTGGCTGTAGATACAGAGCTATTTGCGTGAAGTACAGGATCACAGCCCAAGTTACCCCACACGATAGCAACCAAAGCTAAGAAACGTCATTTTGCCACTAGACCCACTACGTCCTCTGTTGTATATACAGTATGAAACAACTCAGTTATAGACCACAGGCCCAGAGTCTGTCTAAAAGGCAAACATAATCAATCATCTCCAAAACTGCTATAGGGTCCAATGATAAAAAACTAAAGCTGCATCCATCTCCCTCTTTTTTTTTTTAAATAATATAATCTTTAATTGCCAAACAACATCCCAGTTCACGATGGGGACTCTTACATTGCCAACCGGATTGTACAAAGATTCAATCGACAATTCAGCGATATTTAAATTTATAAATGAGAAACATCTTGTGCTCCATCCCCTTTCTTGCCCTCCCTTTTTCCCCCTTTCCACCCTGTCAGGTGGTTCAACTCCAACTTCTCTATATATAATAGCTCATTATCTAGGCTCCTCCTCAATGGACATAGTCCAGCTATTTAGGCTCCCAGGGTCACTCCCCCTGAGTACTCCCTACCCAGGGACCAACCTTTATCGTTAACAAAGTAGTACGTGCTCTGGGGACTAACGTGATGATGTATCGCTCCCAGAGCTACATAAACTCCCCCCACTTCTCTGCTGTGACTCTTGCCTCCAATCTGTCCATTAACATTAACTGACGAAAGCTATTTTACCACTCTCAGAAAGTTGGACTACTGTCTGTCCTCCAGCGCTTTAAGATGGGCAGTTTGCCTGTTACACAAGCCTTTCGTACTAGGAGCCTAATCCATCTTCCCTTGGGATAGGGAGACATTCTGTCAAAAATCACAAAAGCCGCCATCCACTCTACCCGTTGGCCAATCAGATGACTAATATACCCATGGAGCTGTCGCCAAAACCTCTGTATTGCCTCACAGGACCACCACATGTGACTCAGTGATGCCATCCTTACAGAACATTTCGGACAACTGGAGTCCTGCGTCAAGCTGCATTGTAACGTCCTCCAGGGTGAAAAGTGTGCCCAATACACCATTCAGTATTGTACTTCCCGAAGCTTAGCTGACAGTGTCAGCTTCGGGGTAGGTCTAATTGCAGATAGTATGTCCCCTGTTCGGCCTGCTCGAATGTCCGATCCAAGTTCCACTGCCCATTTATGTTCAATATGTGAGAGGTTTGGCAACTCATTCCTTCCTACAACCTAGTATAGTATTCTGAAATGGACATGCTTTTCTGGTTGCCCAGCTGAAAAAAACTGTAGGATCAGAAGGGCTCTGTCCACCATCAGTTTTGACTTTGGTAATGATGACAGATAGTGAAGCAATTGGAAATATGCAAAATATTGTCCCTGTTCTATGCCATACTCTTTCTGTAGGTTAGCAAAGGACTTGCATACCCCAGCCTCATCCACTACATACCCCAAATTACATATCCCCTTTTCCAGAACATCCTGGTTTCTGTACCAGGCAGAAATTGCACATTGCCCCGTATGGGCAACCAGCTATACACCATAGGTGACACAAGTACCTCCAAAGTTTTCTGATCGGCTCAACTAACAAGCTAGCTCCCAAAAGCTGCAGCAACAATGCCCGATCCATGTAGAGAACTGTCAATAGGGAGTGAAGGGCTACAAAGGCCTCCTCCAACTCCCTGGGGGTATATCTATCTGTATATCCCAGCCAGTCTCCCAAGTGCCGCAACTGGCAAGCCCAGGCATAGCAAGCTATGTCTGAGAGGCCCAAACTACCACACTTCCATGGACCTCTCATCCATGCCAAAGAAAGCCGTGGGCTTCGTCCCCTCCACAGGAAAATACGCACTATCTGCTCCACCGACAAAACCTCTCTGCGAAGTAGGCAAAGTGGGAGTATCTGTAACATGTACAGCAGTTTTTGGAAAAGCGTCATACAATAAGCTGCCACCCACCCTAATAGGTACAGCGAGAGAGAGTTCCAGTCTTTTAATTTAGTTTGCATGTGTACAATCACCTTACTATAATTGCACTTATAAAGCTGGGTGGGATCCCGAGTTAGTTGAATGCCTAAATAGGTGAAAGTAGTACCGGCCCACCTCAGAGGAAAACCCTGTCCCCATGCCGCTGCTAGCTCTCCCTTTATTTCCAAAGCCTCGGATTTTTCTTTATTGATCTTTAAACCTGCAACTTCTCCAAACTTAGTAAACTCTTCCATTACCCTGGGAAATGCTGCTCGGGAAAATCTATATGAACCAACAGGTCATCTGCGAAGGCAGAAACTTTAAATTCTGTCCTTCCAATTTTAATGCCAGGCGCTTCTCGGACATGCCACCAGTTTGCGTATCAGAGGATCTAAAGAGAAGACAAATAACAATGAGGATAGGGGGCAGCCATGCCTGATCCCCCGTCCTCCATGAACCTCTGCTAATACCACCCCATTAACTACCATCACTGCCTTTGGCTGTGCATTATAATAACCAGATCTTGCGAAGAAGCTGGTCCCCTACTCCATATTGTGGTAAGAGAAGAAACAAATAGCTCCACTCTACTCCATCAAACACCTTTTCGGCATCAAAACTCACCAAAAGCAAAGCCAAGCTCTGCTTGTGGGTCCATACAAGAGAGGCTATGATTTCACACAAGTTTCTAGAAGCATATCTCCCCCATACAAACCCCACCTGGGATTCCTGCACCACATCTGGCAATAAAAGGGCAAAGCTCTCCGCCAATACCTAGGCCAGTAATTTTAAATCAAAATTAATCAGAGAGATAGGTCGATAAGATGCTGCATGCAGTGGATTTTTGCCTGGCTTGGGTATTAAAATAATATGAACCTTGTTTTTCCCCACTTCATCTCATCCCATTCAATCTGTTCCTTATACACTTCCACCAAAATGGGTGCTACCCCCTCCTGCAAAAGTTTAAAAAACTTCACGGTGTACCCATTAAAGCCTGGCCCCCTCCATATTGGGCCACCTGAATATTCCTCAGTGTCTCTTTGATTGAGATAGGCTTTTCGAGCAGCTCTGTTTGTTGCTTAGTTAAGTGAGGTATCAAAGGCCCTTGCAAGTAAGCTGTCACATGAGCTATGGGGGTTCCCTCTCCTGTATATAGTGCCTGGAAGAACTTTTGAAAAAGTTACGCTATAACTCTGGAATCTTTGTGTAATATCCCCTTCTTATCCTGCAGGGCAGCAATCGTTCTAGGGCCCCTACGTCCTCAAAGGCATCTGGCTAGCAATCTCCCTGACTTATCACCATACCGATATAATCGGAACCGGTAGTATAGTTGTGATTTCTTTGTACATTGATATAACACTTGGTTAAGGGCCGCCTGTGTTTCCAGGAGCCTAGCTTTAGTTTCTTTTGTGGGAGTCCTAGCGTAACACCTGTGTTCGGTTCATACCTGTTTCTCTAACCTAAGAATTGCGGCATTTATTTGTCTGCGGCTATTAGCAACATACGCTATTATATCTCCCCGGAGAACTACCTTGGCCGCCTCCCAGAAAAGCTCCGGAGTATCTTTATGCTGCATGTTATGCGATTCATAATTTTGCCAGCATTCTTGAATGCAAACCCGAAACTAAGCATCTCTATAAAGATATTAAGGGTACCATCAATGCTGCTACTAGGGCGGGGGCTTCGACCAGGAGATGTCCATCCAAACTGGGGAGTGATCTGACACTTCTTCAGGGCCTATGTCAGCATCCAGAACTTGTGCAAATAAAGGTTCCGATGTCAGTATGAAATCAATGCGAGCACTTGAATCATGTGCTCGGAATCTATGTGAATTGTCCTGCTCAGATGGATGTAACAGGAGCCAGTGGGTCCACCATATCCGAGCGTAGCACAAAGCGTTTTATCACCTGTGATGTAGCTCTACACAGTTCTACACTTCCACGGTTGGAAATGTCCATCCCCGGATCAAGAACACCATTAAAATCCCTTCCTAAAAGTAAGGGGTCCTGGGGTAGCCCCTCCAGCTTGAAAGCCAACCAAACGAAGAAGAGGGCATCTGTACTGGTAGGACCATAAATATTTCCCAAGATGAAAAGTCTCCCCTCCAGTTACCACTGCAAAATCAGCCAGTGGCCTGAGTCATCTGATCTCATATTTATAAGCATGAAGCGGAGGCTCTTGTGAAACAGAACAACTACTCCTCCCTTCTTCCCCTTCGCAGAGGAACCAAAAGTCTTCCCCTCCCAGTCATGACTAAGTTTGGCATGTTCAGCCTCCGACTGGTGGGTTTCTTGCAGAAACACTATATCGCAGCAGTGCCTAGCCAGTGCCCGCAAAACTTTATAGCGTTTGAAGGGAGAGTTGAGCCCACAAACATTGCAGGATATTACTCTTAAAGGACTGCCCACTTTATAAATCTGCAATATTTCTCCGCATTATTCCATCTATTTTGGGGAGCTTCCCAGCCTAAGAGCCCCATTTTCCTTTGCCATCGAGCGTATAAACACCTATCCAATTGCCCAAGTTTGCAAAATGAACTATCTTCTTCTTCCTTCCCCTCCTCCCTAATCCTTCCTCCCCATCCCCTCCCCCTTCCGTGAACCACTCCAATCATTTGAACAGGCCACGCTATGATGCTAGGCTTTCTCCCCTTTCTTTACCCTGACCCCATCCCCCCTTCTGATAAGCCCTCTTTCCCAATGATCATATTCCTTTACCCTTCACATCTGGTAACTACCCAGAATACCACACTAACACGCTGAACTCAACAATAACCCCTTAACATGCTTAACCCGGAAATCTACAATCCCATCTAGGGGTTCCCTTACGACATGGACTCCCCCCCATTTTTAAATATATAAAGGGATCCTAGCTTGGCCCTCCCACCTTTGCGTCTATGAGTCTCCATCCCCTTCCTCCCCACAGGATACCTCTTCCATTTCCATCAGAACCCCCCCCCCAAAAAAAACAAACAAACCTTAACATACAGATTTTTAATCATATGAGCATTAGTAGTCCCTCTCCGAATGACTTCTGGAGCAATCCTCAGGATCGCGGACCTTCTGGACCTCACATACTCAAAAAACCCCTCCACTCTCTCCACCACGATGGGTCCCAAGTTCAATGTCACTCTCCCACTCTCCCACACCAGTTTGATATGGCTTGGGAAAGAAATTAAGATAATAACTTGTCAGACGGCTGCCTGGGTGAAAATCTTCACAGTCTTGGCAAGTGCATATATCTGTATGATTTGCAAGGTATTGTGGGCAATGTAGTTCATTCACACCAGACACAGCTGCTGACAATAATTTAGTTGTGCTCTTGGGTAAAGCCAATAAGATTTTTATTTATGGGGTTATTTCTCCCAACACAGATATGCTTGGTAGCACATAAATTAGGTTACTTGCTTTCAGTGTTAACTTGGAAAGACAAAGTTAAAATCAGGAAAACAACAAATGAAAAGTCACAAAGCAAGAAACAAACTGTTCTAAACTTCTGATTACTTCCCACATAGATACAGAAGTGATTCTCTCCTAGCTCACAAGCAATTAGGTAAACCTTAATTGCTAGCAGTTACCAGCTGAAACCCCTTAGCTGGCTTGCCTTCCACTGTGTGGGTCAAATCCTGCTTCAGGAGCTTTTCTGAGTAGATTAAAGAACAAATTTGTATTTCTTTGTGATGGTTGCTGTACTTTATAACAGAAAGTTACCAATGGAGTTTAGATAGAGAGCAGTCCATATAAATAGGATCTTCATCTGCTATTATTCCCCCTTGTTCAAAAAGCATGGGTTCAATATCATGGATGGGCACAGATGAATCCATCAATGGAGCACTTTCAGGAGAATACTTGTTTCCCTGCTGTCTTTCAAGGTTATAGCTAGGGCATAGATCAGTGTTCATACCTGAGCTTCCATTGCTGCTAGAGTTCCTCTCTATATAGCCTGGCCAGTATGTAGTCCAGCTCTTATGTCCAGCCTTCCAATCCAGATCCCTGGACACTGGATCTCTCTTCACATACCTTCTGGCACGGGTCTTAGGGGCCCTTCCACGTGCAGCCGTCTCCCTCACAGGTAGCCTCTGGTGATTCCTAGCTCTGCAGCACCATTCCTCTGGCTTTCCCCAGTCCAATGGTGTATGCTGGCCCTTGGAATACCTCCCAGTATACGTACTGCTTTGGACTCTTCTAGAGCTCTCAAAGGCTTTTCTCCTCTTTCTTCCAGAGGGTCTCTTTCCCTCTCTGTCCGTCCGGTTTGGCTTCTGCTTCTGATGATCCTTCAGATGAAACTGATGATCAAACTCAAGCTGATTCTCAGGATACTGAGGACAATTCTCTGGATATCCAAGGTGATCATGAAGATGGTCATCTGTAGAATAAACTCTACTCTTATTCTGCTTAGATGAGTGCTCCTCCCTAATACAGCGCAGCTGTGCTGAATCAGGCCTTGCCCTTTGAGATGAGTGTCCCATCCTAGCACAGCGAAGCTGTGCTGAATCAAGCCCTACCCTTTGCAATGAGTGCTTGGGGATTAGCTCATAGCCCTTTTGATTGAACACACGTTTTCTCACTTCAGCTCCTCTAATGGCTGTTGGAAACCTGGTGCATTCTGGGACTGGTAGTCCTTTATGAGAAAATTCTGTTTTCTTATTTCTACCAGCACTGACAGGTTGCTTGTTCAGAGACACTTCACCTTTTCTATAGCCCCTTCCTGAGCTATGATAAGCTTCCTTATCACAAACTTCAGCAAACCAAGGTGTTCAGTCATACTTGTATGTCCTGCTCCTCTCCCAGTATCTCATACCGGCCAGAATCTATACTGAAGGCTTACCCCTGAGTGTTTGGATTAAATTGTCCACATATGGGGCGGTAGCCCCTGCTGTCTCAAATACTTGTACTGTCCGATTCACAAAGAAGCGAAGCCGAGAGGGATACAACACCGTGAACTTTATTTTAGCATCAACGAGCCTGACACACACCTTCATAAGCTCGCCTCTTCTGGCTTAATGCTGGTGAGTAATCCTGAGAAAGTTTAATTGGTACTCCTTCATGCACAAGGGGCCCCTTCCTAGGGGCAGCTCTTAGTATGCAGTCCTTTTGTGCAAAGTTCAGGAATCTAGCCAATAAAACACACAGTTGCTGATCATGTATGCGGGTAGGCTCCAAACTATTTGTCCTTTCAATAACTATAGGTCCCATGCTCCCCAGTGACCATGTGATTGGCAGCAGTGCCTCAAGGTATCCCCTTAATTCCACCTCCTTCACCGATTCCGGGATTCCAAAAAGTTTTACGTTTTTCCACCACCCCCTATTCTCCAAGTTGTTGGGCCTCTCCGCTTGTAACTTCGCTAGCTCTTTTAATTGTTGAAGTTCTTTCTCCGCAGAGGAAAGAGCCTCTTCCTGTCACCCAGCCTCTCCTCCGCTTGCTGCAGTTGGCTGCTGAACGTACTGAAAATATGGGTCATAGAATCCAGCTTACCATTAAGTTCCTCTAGTTTTGTACTGAGTACTCCCATCACTGCTCCAGTAACTTCCTCCACCAATAAGCAGGGCCGGCCCGTCCATTGAGCAAGAATGTTTTTTGCACAGGGCCCCGCGTTTCAGGGGGCCCCACGCAAAGAACATTCTGCTTTTTTTCAAAATTAAATTAAAAAAAAAAAAAAGCTGGCTGCTACCACTGCTGCTGCCGCCGCGGCAGCAGCAGAATGGAGTGTCCCGTGGGGTCCCCTCTGCCCGGCTGAGTCCCTCCCTCCCTCCCTCTGTGACGGCTGAGCCCCTCTGTGACGGCTTTCAGATTTTCGAAGGGAGAGTGTCTCCCTCGCGTCTCTGTTAAGCCCGCAGGGGCTGATGGGTCGCGTCTCTGTTAAGCCTGCAGGGGCAGATGGGAAATTTCCCATCAGCTCCTGCGGGCTTAACAGAGACGCGAGGGAGACACTCTCCCTTCGCGAATCTGAAAGCCGGCACAGAGGGGCTCAGCCATCGCAGAGGGAGGGACTCAGCCGGGCAGAGGGGGCCCCGCGGGACACTCCATTCTGCCGCTGCCGTGGCGGCAGCAGCAGCGGTAGCAGCCAGCTTTAAAAAAAAAAAAATTTCCTTGAGCCAATGGGGGAGGGGGGGGGGGTTAGGACTGTTAATGGGCTATGGAGGGGGTTAGGACTGGAAATGGGCTGGGGGGGTTAAGAATGGAGGTGGGCTGATGGGGTTATGACTGGTAATGGGCTGTGGGCTGTTGGGGGGGGGGTAGGACTGATAATGGGCTATGGGGGGGTTAGAACAGGAAATGGGCTGATGGGGTTAGGACTGGTAATAGGCTGTGGGCTGTTGGGGGGTTAGAACTGGTAATGGGCTATGGGGGGGGGTTAAGACTGGTAATGGGCTGTGGGCTGATGGGGGCTGTCTGGTAATGGGCTATGGGGGGTTAGGACTGATAATGGGCTATGGGGGGCTAGGACAGGAAATGGGCTGATGGGGAGGGGTTAGGACTTGAGGTGGGCTGATGGGGTTAGGACTGGTAATGGGCTGTGGGCTGATGGGGGGGTTAGGACTGGCAATGGGATATGGGGGGCTGACTGGAAATGGGCTGATGGGGTTAGGAGTGGAAGTAGGCTGATGGGGGGTTAGGACTGGTAATGGGTTATAGGGGGGGCTTAAACTGAAAATGGGGTGATGGGGGGGCTAGGACTGGTATTGGGTTGGGGGGTTGCTAGGACTGGAAATGGGCTGATGGGGGGCTAGGACTGGAAATGGGCTGATGCAGGGACTAGAAGGGAATGGATGCTGGGTGAGGCTGGAACTAGAAGGGAGCTGATGTTGGGGGAGGATTAGAATGGGATGGGGCTGGGAGAGTAAAATGGAGAGGGGAAAAATATTTTGTGTGGGAGGGATGAAAAATCTACAATTGGCCGGATATTGGGAGAGTAAGTGGGGATTGAGGATGGAGGGGTAAAATTTGAGTGGATGAAATAGGAATGAGGAAAGAGCAAAAGGAGAAAGATTAGTATGTTAAAGCAGATGTAGAGAGAGAATGGAAAAAAACTAGGAGAGAAGAAAGGACAAATGGACAGCAGACAATGGACAGTTAGCAGAAGACACGAAGAAACCAGAAGAAAGTGGCTGGAGCAATTGCAGCTGAAAAAAATGCACAAAAGGTAGAAAAATATCTCTTTATTTTGAATTTATTAATTGGAATATGTCAGCTCTGGGAAATGTGCATCATTAACGTCTGCGCTTTGTTTAGTACAAGAGGAAGTTAATTTATAGTTTTATTTCTACAGTGTTGTTGTACATTCCAAGTTTGGCTTTTGGGGTTCCCAGTTTAATTACTGTCTTCCTATTTCTAAATTGTGATTCCTTGTTTGGTGATGGTCTATGTTCTGCATGTGTAATTGAGCTGAGGTATTCTGTTTATGTAATTCCTATTTGACATTGCCACGTGTTCTCTTTCCCCAGTAGGTCATGTATTGTTATTCTCTGAAATGTATTGGTTTAATATTTGCAGTGTTGCCTTTTGATTGGTAGAGTATGGTGCTTTGTGAGTCCTGGTAGTGCTGTTAGGATATGGCGGGTTTGCTATGGGTTCTAAATGGGCAGTGTTTGTAGAAGTTCCTAATGTGTCTGGCGGTTGGCACTGGATTATAGTAATGTAGAAATCTTTTAGTCTTTCTTTATCCATACACTCATTAAGAGGCATGTTTACTAAAAGTTAGTATATGGTAACATTATGCAAATATTTATGCAAATGAGGCCTCTTATGCAAATGAGGCCCCGCACCGAGTCTCCGCACATGGCCCCGCACCCCCCTTGGGCCGCCCCTGCCAATAAGGCTTGCTGCAATGAGAGGGGTGACACTGGGGCGTCTGCCATTTTCCCCGGTTCTGCTGTTCCTTTCTCCTTGTCCATTTTTGCTGATTTCATGCTTCGCTGGGGGGCTAATACTTGTTTGAAAGGGCAAGTGGAATGAAGGCAAACTTTCTCACCATCCAGCATCTATATGGTGGGGTAAACACCGGCAAATATGAGCGCTTTTGGAGAAAGCCTGGGAGAGAGTTTTCAGCAAGCCCCCATTCTCTCCCAGTGCACCACGTGACCCCCCATCCCCTTCTTTTTTATCATCATGCAAACCCAATAAATCTGTTTCTGTAGCCAGTACAAAATCCTGACTGGTGACTAACCAACACCCATTCAAGTACCTTCCCCAAAAAGGAAGATGAGAAATTGGTCTATAACTTTAGGGTAGTTCAGGATCTAAAGAAAGCTTTCTAAATAAAGGACTAACTACTGTTTTGATTTCCTGAGAAATATACCTTGTATAAGAGCTGCTGATAAGGAATGAAGAGATCTTACAAAAATCATCTTTTGCTTTCATTATCACTGTAGTTGGGATGATATCCAGTAGGAAACCACTTGGTTGCACTTGTCACAAAATTTGTGGGTATCACAAAGTCTGAGAACTGATTATGCTACCCTCAGAACTTCCTCCTAAATATGGCTCCGATAATATGGATCCTGATAAAATAACATCTACTTCAACAGAACCCAGAGAACCATCATCCCTGGTTCCCTCTGCAAACAAGATAACCATATTACTTTCTGAACATTTAGCAACTTTTTCGATCAAAAATTTCTGTAAATGTAAGGGCAGAAAAAGTTGTAATGGCCTTCCCGCCTCTCAAAGGACTCCGTGCAGCGTTGTCCCCCCCCCCCCCCCAAAGGAAGTTGTAACTGCAGGAACAACTTCCTTTGGTGGTGGGACAAAGCTGCACGGAGTCCTTCGAGAAGCGGGAAGGCTCCCCACCGGCTTCTTTATTATTTCAATTGCAATTACCAGCACCGCTGCAGTTCTCTAAGAGAAGTTTGCCGCTGCCGAGAAGCAGACTCAGCAGCAGAAGCAACTTGTGCGCTTTTTTTTACTAACTTTTAAAGATGAAGACAGGCAGCTGTTTTGGGGGCATTTTTTGCCACCCTTAAAACTTTGCCGCCTGAGGTAGCCGCCTCACTTCGCCTCATTATAGAGCCACCCCTGCCTGGTTCCTTCTGCAAACAAGACAACCCTATTGCTTTCTGAACATCTAACAACTTTTTTGATCAAACATTTCTGCAAATGTAAGTGCAGACAAAGTACTGGCCAATTCCTGGGTAGAAATTTGATGCACAGCAGAAGGGCACTTCAGTCTAGTTATGATCTGAAAAATTTCCCATGACTGGCTTGCAAAAGAACATTTGGGAAGAAATCCTTCTTATATCTCTCTCAGCCTTATATTACAGATTTTAATCTGCTCCTTTGATGCACCCTTCCTTGTGACCCACCTCCCTTCTGCCATGCCCTTTCCCTTTGATTCAAACATTTTAACTTTCTCAATTTCTCATTAAACCATGGTATAAGAACATAAGAAATGCCATACTGGGTCAGACCAAGGTCCATCTAGCCCAGTATCCTGTTTCCAACTGTGGGAAATCCAGGTCACAAGTACCTAGCAGTTTCCCAAAAAGATATACAGGTTCCATAAAGCTTGTCTTGGGGCAAGCAGGGGATTGCATGGGTCTCCTTTAATAATGGTTTATGGACCTTTCCTCCAGGTACTTCTCCAAATCTTTTTTAAACCGATCTACACTAACAGCTTTGACTACATCATCCAGTAACACATTTCAGAGTTTCATTACACGTTGAGTGAAAACATATTTTCTCTTATTAGTCTTAAATGGGCTACACTGTAACTTCATTGCATGTACCCTAGCCTTTCTACTTTTGATGGCGTAAAGAATTGATCTATGTTTACCTGTTACACTCTATTCATTAATTTATAGACATCTATCTTATATCCCCTCAGCTGTCTCTTTTCCAGATTTCAGAGCCATAACCTTTTAAGCCTCTCCTCATAAGGGTATCCACCCATCCCCTTTACCATTTTGGTGGCTCCTCCCTGTGCTTTTTCTAAATCCGCTATATCCTTTTTAAGATAGGGTGACCAAAATTGCAAACAATATTCAAGGTGAGGCTGCATGATGGAACGATACAGAGGGATTATAATATCCTTTGTTTTATTCTCCATTCCTTTCCTTATGATTCCTAGCATTCTATTTGCCTTCTTGGCTGCCGCTGCACATTAGGAAGAGGTGTTCAAGTATTATCCACGATGACACCTTAATCTTTTTCCTGCGTGGTGGTTCCTAATTTGGAACTTTGCATCATTTAATCAAAATGTGGGTTGTTCTTCCCTAGGTGCATAACTTTGCACTTGTCCACATTAATTTTCAACTGCCATTTGAATATCCAGCCTTCCAATTTATCAAGATCCTCTTGCAATTTTTCACAATCCTCTTGGGATTTAATAACTTTGAATAATTTTGTCTCATCTGCAAATTTGACTACCTCACTCGTTATTTCCATTTCTAGGTAATTTACGAATATGTTAAAAAGCAGCAGACCTAGCACAGATCCCTGGGGTATTCCACTATTCACCTTTCTCCATTGGGAAAAATGTACATTCAACCGTACCCTCTGCATTGTATCTTTTAACCAGTTACTGATCCACAATAGTACACTGCCTCCTATCCCATGACTTTTTCACTTTGCCAAGAGTCTCTCATGAGGTAACTTGTCAAAGGCTTTCTGAAAATCCAGATACAGTATATCGACTGGCTAACCTTTATCTACCTGTTTATTCAAACCTTCAAAATAATATAACAGATTAGTAAGACAAGACCTTCCTTGGCTAAATCCATGTTGGCTTTCTCCCATTAAACCATGACTATCTACATGTTCAGTAATTTTGTTCCTTGTAATGGTTTCTAGTACTGATACAGGCTCATCGGCCTGTAGTTTCCCAGATCACCCCTGGAATCTTTGTTAAAAATTGTTGTTACATTGGTCATTCACCAATCTTCAGGTACTATAGATGATTTTAATGATAGTTCACAGGTTACTAATATTATTTTTATTTATTTATTTAGTAAATACTTATATACCGCTACTTCCAGCGATCAGCAGCGGTTTGATTACAAGTTTGGGATTTGTCAAAAAAATCAAGACAGAAAATTTGGGGCATAGATAGAGAGAACAGGGGTAATACACAGCACACATATTAGGGTCTATATTTGGACCATAATTACTATCACAATCGATTATATATTTATACAAGCAATTATACATTTACACACGCGATTATCCGTCATCTATGTACAGTTTTACATACAGCTATTCACTCTCTTTTATCTTCTTGGCTTTACATCTGTATATAGTGACAATTGAACAGGTGAACAGTTTTACATACAGCTATTCACTCTCTTTTATCTTCTTGGATTTACATCTGTATATAGTGACAATTGAACAGGTGCGTCTTTAATTTTTTTCTGAAATCGGTTATGTCTTTAATTATGTCTTTAATATTAGGTCTGCAATCTCATATTTCAGTTCTTTCAACACCCTCGGAGGTATACAATCCAGTCCAGGTGATTTCCTACTGTTTAGTTTATCAAATAATTTTAATATATATTTCCTGTTTATCAATATGTCTTTTAATTCTTCCGATGCATCACCTTTAAATACCATTTCAGTCGTGGATAACTTCCCTACATCTTCTTCAGCAAAGACCAAAAAAAGAATTCATTCAGTCTCTCTGCTATGGCCTTGTCCTCTCTCAGTGCCCCTTTTACCCCTCTCTCATCTAATGGTCCAACTGACTCTATCACAGGTTTTTTGCTACAAATGTACTTGAAAAAGTCTTTATGATGTGTTTTTGCTTCCACAGCATGCTTCTTCTCAAATTCCCTCTATGCCTGCCTTATCAATGCCTTACAGTTAACTTGACAGTGCTTATGTTGTTTCCAGTTTTTGTCATTTGGATCACTTTTTAGGTTCTTGAAAGATGCATTTTTGTCTACAACAGCCTCTCTGACCTCACCTTTAAACAATGCTGGCAGTTTCTGGGACTTTCTTCCATCTTGCTAAAGCGTGGAATACAGCTGGTCTGGGCTTCCAAGATAGTGTTTTTAAACATCAAAGTTTGCTGTAAATCTTTAAAGTTTTCTTAGCTATCTTCCACATTTTATCATAGTCTCCCTTTTGAAAGTTAAAAGGTAGTACTGTGGTTTTCCTTGCCGTCCTTCCTCCATTTATGAATTCAAACGTGATCATGCTATGATCACTGTTGCCAAGTGGCCCCAACCCTTATCTCTTGCACCAGATCTTGTATACCACTAAGGGCTAGGTCCAAAATGTACCCAGGTACATCAGTGTCCCTCCTTACACCAGGTCTCTGGGATACCAATCATATCTAGCCTCTCATTTAGTACTATATATTCTAACTCTCCCATTTTAATTTTTAGACATCCAACATTTGCGTACAAGCATTTTAGAGGGCATATTTTATTCATATTAATCTGATTGTTGGTAGGCAGGGGTCATTTGGAATCTTTAAGCTCTGTCTGCTCTCTACTTAAGAGGGACCAAAAAAAGCAACAAAGTATCTGTAGGATATATAGGAGCAAAAAGACAGATACCAAGACTGGCGGAAATTCAGGTTTAAACAAACCTCTTTTATTGACCCCTACACGTTTCAGCCAACGGCCTTCTTCAGGGGGATATCGAATGAGGAAACACACCTTTCGATAAAATCTTTTGTGTAAATAAAAGACAAAAGAAATGCGTAGGGGTCAAAAAAAGGGGTTTGTTTAAACCTGAATTTCTGCCAGTCTTGGTATCTGTTCTTTTTGCTCTCTACTTAAGGACATGTGACTTACTTTTTTCTTTATTGGAACCTCTCTTTCAATATGCCCTAACAACAGTCTTTTGTTAGTACCCTTCACAAAACCTAGTTCCAAACCACGTGTTCTTCGGTAACTGTTGGCTTTCCCCTATTATCTAGTTTAAACGTTGCTCTATCTCCTTTTTCAACGTTAATGCCAACAGCTGGTACCATCCCAGTAAAGATGGAGCCCAATCGCTTTGGAAAAGCCCCTCCTTTCCCCAAAATGTTGCCCAGGTCATAACACATCCAAAACATCTCTTCCTTGCACTATTGTCTCATCCACGCATTGAGACTCTGAAGTTGGGCCTGCCTTTTGGGTCCTGCGCGTGGAACCAGGAAACATTTCAGAGAATTCTACCCTGGAAGCTCTGGATTTCAACCTCCTACTTAAAAGCCTAAATTTGGCCTCCAGAACCTCCCAACCACATTTTCCTATATCATTGGTACCAAAATGTATCAAGACAGCAGACTCCTCCCCAGCGCAATCTAACACTTTGCCTAGGTGGCGTGTGAGGTCTTCTAGCTTCATACCAGGCAAGAATGTTTGCAGCAAATCCTCATGTCCACTAGCCACCAGGTATGTACATGTCTAATGATCGAATCACCTACTATAATTGCCATCTTAACACTCCCCTCATGGGCATATGGCTCTGAAAAATCCTCCTCGGTGTAAGAGGGTTTTACATCATGGAGTGGAGGAGTGGCCTAGTGGTTGGGGCAAGGTACTTCAGGCCGGAAGGTCGGGGGTTCAAATCCCACTAGAGGACAGCAACCTTGGGCCGGAAGGACTGGGGTTTCTAGTCCCACAGGTGCTCCTTGTGGTCTTGGGCAAGCCACTTAACCCTCCATAGCCCATGTTCCCTGTAAAATAGTTATCTCCAAGTTATAATGCCCTGTTCAATGTAATTTCAGTTTGTTCAATGTAAACCGCACAGATGCCGAATAGCGCGGTATATAAGAGAATGTAAAATAAATAAATAAATAAATAAATCACCTGGAGGACAGGACCTAACTACAGGATCAGTTCCTGCCACAACAGTGTGATGCTCTCCTGTTACATGACCTCTCTCCTCCATGGCAACAGGGAAGCTGCCAGACTGGAAGTGGGACTTCAGTACTACGTCCCTGTAGGTCTCGTCTATATACATCTCTGTCTTCCTTATGTCTTCCAAATCTTCTACCCTAGCCTCCAGAGATCAGACTCATTCCCTGAGAGCAAAGCACTCCTTGCACCTAGTGTACACGTAAGACCTCTCACCAACCGGGAGAAAATCATACATGTATGTATGAATGACACTCAATGCAAAAGACTGGAAAGCCCCCATCTTGCTGCTGGATTGTTGTCTGCATCTTAATTTTAAGGTTTTGTTCAGATATTCAAGTTGTTTACTAACTTAGGTTTGATGGGGATACTTATACTAAAACAACTATACCTTATATGTTAAATGGATTTTGTTACCTCAAGAATAATTAGTCTCAGACCCTTAACAAATGTATTCCTGATGAGGAAAACCAGCCACATCTGAAAGTGATTAAGGGCACTCCCTCCCTTTAATAGGTTTAAAAGCCTATAAAGCTAAGATTATCCCTGCGGTGAGTGGGAGATGGGGTGTGAGGAAGGGAAAGAAGACCTAGAAGCTGGCTTGCTACAGAGTGTACTAACTTTTAAGGTAAAGTTTTACCAATTTCCTGGGTGATTCAGAAAGCCCTTGGTTTGATAGAGGGGGCCTTTCAAATTGCCCCTTTGATCTGTCACTTGCCTATAATACCTATTTAAGACAACTTCACAGATCTTTTGCCTCCTAACTTGAAGGCCTGTTTGTAAAAGTCACTAGAAACAAGTTTAGTTCTTTGTACTGAGATTATTTATTCTACTTGTATGCTAAGCTTTACTCCGATTGATTTAAATAAAAAGGCTTTCTAGAAACAAAGCTATTTCAGTAATTACCTACTCTATTTTACTTTCTGTGCTAAACTATACTCTGATTTAATTTAAATGAAAAGCTCCCTGGTGGTACTAAACATGACTGACTCAACAAATACACTGAATTCTAAAATAGACAGATTTATCTGCTTTAATCCAAAGGTTACCCTTTTCCCCCAAGATTAAGGGTATATTCCAGAAGAGAAATACATACAAGTGCAGATCTAATTCCAAATATAGCAGTCCTTGGATAGCCCTTCAAGATGCCATTCTACAAGCAGAATTGGGTCACAGCTTTAAAAGAATCTGATCAAAGTTTGGCTTAAAGTGCACTGCAAACTTTGTTTCTGGAATTTTTGATCTTGCATCCTAGAAAAGATGACACATCCATTTTACAGGCCGAGTAGCACTGCTGGTCTTATTATGTTGCTGGGCCAAGTGCTTTAGAATTGTGGGTAAGGCCTATCAGATAAAAGAAGATCCAAGGAATGGTGCTATCTAAAGGCTTGCTTTATTCCCACCGTGCCTAATGCTAGCCTCATCCTTATCCTACTATTTGTCCTTCTTTTTTAGGGGGGAGGGGAGAGGTTTGTATCTCTGGATATCTGAAGTGTACTCAGTGAGGAGATATGGGGTGGGGGGATATTCAAAGGCATTTACATGATTTGTAGATCTGCAAACCATGTAAATGCTGGTTAGCCGGATATTCAGCGACTCTAACACAGCTAGTGTCGCAGAATATCCGTGGGTGCCGTTACATGCCCTGATGCTAGAGAGTTAGCCCCGGAGCATATTATGGGCGTTCCAGAGAGGAGCAGAGGCGGCACCCATCACTAACCAAGCTGTGGAGATATTGTGCCGCTGCCCGGTTAGCAGCCTGAGGGTAAAATCAGGTGCAACAAATGCTGGCCTAACATTACTTGCGGAAGCTATCTGGGCAGTGGCTCAGCATCACCATGGCTGCGGCTACTCTGGATATTCAATGCTGGTGGCCGGATATAGCCCTGGCATTGAATATCTATGTTTAATAGTCAGCAGTGACGGCTATGTGTTTTACAAGCGCTAGCCACTGCCACTGAATATCGGGCCTGTAATAAGTGAAAAAAGAAAAGTAGTTCTTTTGGAACAGTGGTGAAGAGCCTCATAAAAATCTCTGAAGTCTAAAACCTACTTTAAGGTAGTTTAAATTCTATGAATTAGTTTCACTGATCTGCTCAATGTACTCTATGCTTGCAACATGAAAGAACAACTATTGAAACATTCAAAAAGTAATGAAGAACAAGAAACCAAAATGCTTAATTACGTAAGCCTTCATATTGCTTGACTCCATTTGAATCCTACTGCTGCTTCTTATGATCTTGGTCGAGTCAATTAACCATGGCCGCACTGTGAGAGCGGCGAGGAGTTGCATGGCTCTCCTCGCTTGCTGACAGCCTCCCTCACACCTGCGCCGTCGCAAGTGGCAGAAGTGGTCTTCAATTGAAGAAAACAAACCTCAGGGTCTTTCTAACTCCTTTGCTGAAAAATTTGGTTTGGTTCTGCCCTTCTCTGATGCATGCATCATGTCAGAGAGGGCAGGACCAGACCCACCTTCCTAGCATGGAGTCGCAAAGGCCCTCATTTTTTTTTATAAAGTCAGAGTTCTGTTGCCACTGCTGCAGACACAGAAAAAGCAGGAGTTGCTGTGGTAGTAGCAGCAGCTGGTATGGGGGTTGCATGTCTGAAATGCTTGGGCAGATGTTGGACTCAAGGCATGTGTGGAATAGCTGGTAGAGAAATGTTAGATGTTGGACACAAGGGGATGGAATGGTTGGAAGAGAAATACTGGGCAGATATTGGACACAAGGGGGTGGAATAACTGGAAGGGAAATACTGGGCAGATATTGGACACAAGGGGGTGGAATAATTGGAAGGGAAATACTGGGCAGATGGAAACAAATGGGAGTGGAATGAGTGGAAAGGAAATGCTTGGCAGATGTTGGACACAAGTGTGCGGAGGGCAATTCTGATTAGAAAGTGTGAAGGGGATGGCACAAGGCAAATGCTAGACACAAAGAGAGCGGACTGCAGATATTAGACACAAAGTATGAGGAGTGGAAGGCAGATACAGGTAGGCGGTGGTGGACCTATGCTAGACATAGAGTGGAAGGGTAGAGAATAGACACAGAGTGGGGGATATAAGAGGATAGAGAGCAGATGGTGGATACAGAGTGGTGGTAGATGCCAGATATGGTGCAGAGAGTATAGAGGGATGGAGGGCAGATGCTGATGGGGTGGAGAGAAGAGGCGGGACATGGTGTAGGGGTCATAAAGGGATGGAGGGTACATGCTGGACATGGGATAGAGGGTTTAGGAGGATGAAGGATAGATGTTCAACAGGATAGGGGGATAAAGGGCAGATGCTGGACATCGGGTAGAGGTATATGGGGAAACAGGGCAGAGGCTGAGCACAGGGAAGGCATGGATGGCAGATGCTGGAACAAGGGGTGAGAGAGAGAGAGGATATACTGGACATGGGGTGGGATAAGATGGGGAGATGCTGAACACAGGATGAGGTAGAGAGAGAATGAAGGACGTGGGGAAGAAGATGAGAAAAAGGGGAGAGTTGCAAGATTAGGGAGAAGGGGGGATATAAAAGACAGGGCAGGAGAGAAGGGGAGAGATGCTGAACACAGAGTGTGGAAGAAAGAAAAAGAAACAAAAGAGTTAAAGACTAGGGAAGAAGTGGCTGGAAAGGACAGAGAGATAGGGAGTGTGAGAGGGCAGGGTTAAAGGTTGAAAAGTGGAATATAGATACAGTAAAATGACGCAGATTGAGAACTGCATATAAGAAGGAGAAATTAAATCTGAGTTGATAAAGAGAGAAAAATAAATGGAAGAAAGATTAGAGATGGATATAGGGGAGCAAGTGAGATGACAGGAGTGGAAAGAAGTGGCAGGTGGATAGCTATCAAGATCCGGGAGATGGATGAGTGGCAGAGCATAAGGGTTGGAGTGGAAATGTATAAGGAGGAACGGCAGTATCAGAGCATAGTAGATTCCTTTCTTTGGCGGGGGCGGCCTGCGGTGATTAGTTTGATAAGTTGGTGGAAGGCAGAGCCACGGGGAGGCTGAAATTTCTAGACCTTCACCTCTATAATGTGATGGTGTTTTTACACTGCATCCATGAACAGCCTGCTTGGGGATCGGTACGCCCTGGTGGGATTCTTGAATGTGGGATGCCTACCGCACATAGTTTTCAACCTGTTGCAACTTAGCTAACACTGGAGGAGGACCATGGAGGGCATGCATGTGGTGGTACACTAGGTTTGGGGTGCAAAGGGAAGATTACCTTTTGTGATGCTGATTGTGAACCCTGAGTTTATCCCTTGCTTAGATAGTGCCGTTTTTTGGGGGTGGGAGAGGCGGGGATGTCGATTTGTGGGCAATCTTTTTGAGCTGTGACAAGGAGGGTTTCCCACTTTTTGTTTTATTTATACTTTATTAAATTTGTTATTTAACACAGTAAACAAAATAAGAATAGCAAGGAAAAAAAGAACAAGTGTCATTATTTATTTAGTTAACTAGGCTTATATACTGCTTTTATACCAGTCAAAGCAGTGTACCTTCAGGTACTGTATATATACTTTTTTTCTTGTCCCAAAGAGGCTCATAATCTATGTTTTTGTACCTGAAGCAACAGAGGGTTAAGTGGCTTGTCCAAGGAGCAACTATGGGATACAAACCCTAGTCCACCCAGGCCAAGATTGCTGTCCTCTAACAGGATTTGAACTTCTGGGCCTCCAGCCTAAGATAACTTGCCCCAACCACTAGGCCACTCCTCCCCATTACTTGATAAAGAAATTACATAAGACGAACATGAACTACAAGCCCATAAAAACAGGAGAGCACACTTTACCATAGAAATCAAAATCAAATTTCTAGAGTTCACAAGGAACAAACTGTTCTAATAGTTTTACAAACCCAAATTATACAAACACCTTGGACAAATTAAGAGCTGTGGGATTTAAGAAAATCTTCAAGATGCAATAGATCAAATGTAGTGCCTGGCATTTGCAAGGGAAGATAAGGAAAAAAAGTAGCTCCCAGAGCCAAGGTTTGAGACAGAAGCTCTAGGAAAGCTTCATAATGCGATTACACTGGTCAACATTGAAATCGTTACAGACTTTAAATGGCCCTTATCTGTAGTATCTTGGTGAGCTGAACACGAATATAACATTTAAAAAAAATTATTGGCTCTCGTTTTGAAGATATTGCATGTAGTACATTTTTGATGTCTCACCGTGTAAATTTATCCAGTAGGACATCAACAACATCCCAAATAAGCCTTGAATGATGTAATATTGCATCACATTGCATAATACCAGCATGCACACATCATCCAGAGTTGATTGCATCATTTTCTGATGCAATGCAATACTACTGCCAGATGGCTGCTGAAGTCATCTGACGTCATCAGTGTACTATACGCAGTCGGAAAGGAAAGTAATCTGGTATTCTGTTCCGATATTGAAAGCCTCATGAATGCCCTAAAATCATTCATGACCCACAGGACTGGAGACTATTTATAGACTCTTCGAAACTGAGTCTGAAGGCTGTGCTTTTGAACAATGGAAACCGTCTTCCATCTATTCAAGTAGCGTATGCCGTCCACATGAAAGAGACATACGATAACTTAAAGCATCTACTGAATTCCATTAACTATAACAAGTACAGCTGGCACCTCTGTGGTGACTTGAAGGTAGTTGCCCTTTTAATGGGACTGCAGCAGGGATATATAAAATACATGTGTTTCTTATGTGAGTGGGATAACCGAGCAAGGGATTGGCACTACTTGTGGAAGGAATGGAATCGCAGACAAAATGTAACAGTTGGAGAGAAGAATATCCAATACCAAGCTCTGGTTGAGGCTCACAAAATCTAGCTACCATCTCTTCACATCAAACTAGGTTTGATGAAAAACTTAGTGAAAGCCATGAACTGCACTTTGCCAGCTTTCCGATGCCTGCATGAAAAATTCCCTCGACTCAGCGAAGCAAAGATTAAAGAGGGAGTTTTTATGGGTCCTCAGATTCGAGAGCTCTTCAAAGATGATCGGTTCAACAACTTGCTGCAGGGTGATGCGAAACAAGCATAGAATGCTTTTCTCCTAGTGTCAACAAACTTTCTCGGGAATATTAGGGCAGAAAACTACAAGGAACTAGTAGAAGACATGCTGATGCAGTATCAGAAACTTGGCTGCAATATGTCTCTAAAGATCCATTTCCTTGATTCCCATCTCGATTTCTTTCCTGACTACTGTGTATGGTTAGTGATGAACATGGCAAACGTTTTCACCAGGATATTGCAATGATGGAGCAAAGATACCAGGGAAAATGGTCCACTACAATGCTGGCTGACTACTGCAGAACACTCCCCAGAGAAGCTCCCGAACAGCTGTACAAGAGACAGGCAAAAAAATCTAAGTAGTATATGACTTGTTTTTTTACAGGTATTAACCGAAGGCCTATTATATTTACTATTGACATGCATTTCGTGATGTAAACATTAATTCTTGTAGATGATAAGAAAACTAGTGCCAACTTTGCAATTTCACTGTCATATTCATGTTCAGAATATGAAAATTGATAAGAAATGACTATTTTTATTTCAGTAACATGACTTTTGTAAAAATTTGTTGACCAGTGTTATCGATCAGGATACATCAGGGAAGAGTGGTAACTTGCTGTCCACAAAACAGGAAATCTTTTTTAGGAAAATAAAATTTAAGCACTGAACCCTTATCAAGTTCAGAAACAAATCGAGTAGACCACGAAGCTATAGCATTTGAGGATGACTCTAAAAACTCAGAAATATCTAAGCAGAGGTCACCACCTGATCCAAATTCCCCTCATTTGCCATGACAATCTTTTTTCCGTTCGAGGTATATAAAAAATATTGGAAATCCTGATTTCCTCCAAATTGGGGAATGACAAGTCTTCCTTCAAATATTTATAAAAAAAAATTAAGGGTGACAAATAAGGAGTAATTGGGAAGTTCAAACAAACAAATTTCTTGATCGAGTCATTTTCAAGTGCTTCGAACTAGCAATGAGAAAAAAGACTGTCTTTAATATATGTCATAGAAACAGATTGGGTGGCAACTTGAGCTTCACTCTTATCTACTCAAGACAACAAATTATCATTTTTCAAATCATGAACACTGAATTTTGCCACAGAGTCTCTAGTAAATTCTTGTAATTGGCTCAAAGTGCCACTCAGAGCACCCTTGGTTCTCAAGACTACCATCCAGATATCCTTAAGTGAAATTTCCCGATCCAGGGAGACTTCTTGCAAGTCACCAGAGATAGATGGCAACTGCAAAACTTTAGACATCAGAGCAGTTGTAACTATCGAAACTTGATTCAATACCGGAGGCTGTCTGGACACAGGTTGCAATCCCAAAGGGGAAACCAAATCATGGAAACCCTCTTCTTTCACAAATACAGTTAACCCAGGAGATAGAGGTTGGGTTTACTCCCTAACAACTGGAGACAAATCCAAAGGTAAACCAGGGCTTAGAGAAGCAGACAAAGCAGACAAGGCTTCTTCCATTTCCTTCCTCACCAAGAACTTATCTGGTGGGCCCTCCTCTTTTAGGGCTTTCACCAAAGATTCCACCGGGAAGACTTTCTTCTTTCACTTGCCCATCTTCCAAACCAGTTCCTTTGGACTTGTTCCGACGAGCACCGAAAGGGCACCAAAGGAGCATTATCTGCCCCTTTGGACACATCCCTTAGGGCTTGTGCCCAGGGACATGCCTGCAGCTGTGTCCCACAGAAGGGGATGCGTTTTATCAGGCCCCATCATCATTGTGTATTAAAGCATCAACAGGAATGGAAACAGCTGCGCTGAAGATCTCTCTCCCTGGGTTTCCCACTTTTCATCAGATTAAGAGTAAATGGTCGGTCCCTAATAAACACCTGATGGCATGTCTGCAATACTGGCACGATGTCACAAGCTTCGTCAGTGTTGAAGCTGATAGGCAGGGGGTCACAACCTTAGGCAAGATATTCCAGGCTACACCACTAAAACTTAATAAGGTATTCGACTGGTACAGGGTGGGCAAAGATTCAAAGGCCAGTAGTTGGGGGCACTCCCTGTGACTAGTCTGGGTGTATGAGTTAGGGGAAGAGGTTGATGAGACGGAAGTGACGCGGTTGTTTCACTGCGATCGCGTTCCCCCAGGTCTCCCAAGCCTGTTGTTTGCCTCCTGTGCCTAACCTGGACCTCTGCCTGCACCCGGAAGTGACGCGGTTGTTTCACTGCGATCGCGTTCCCCCAGGTCTCCCAAGCCTGTTGTTTGCCTCCTGTGCCTAACCTGGACCTCTGCCTGCACCCGGAAGTGACGCGGTTGTTTCACTGCGATCGCGTTCCCCCAGGTCTCCCAAGCCTGTTGTTTGCTCCTGTGCCTAACCTGGACCTCTGCCTGCACCCGGAAAGTGACGCGGTTGTTTCACTGCGATCGCGTTCCCCCAGGTCTCCCAAGCCTGTTGTTTGCCTCCTGTGCCTAACCTGGACCTCTGCCTGCACCCGGAAGTGACGCGGTTGTTTCACTGCGATCGCGTTCCCCCAGGTCTCCCAAGCCTGTTGTTTGCCTCCTGTGCCTAACCTGGACCTCTGCCTGCACCCGGAAGTGACGCGGTTGTTTCACTGCGATCACGTTCCCCCAGGTACCTCAGAAAACTACAAAAGCAAGCTGCCGACGGCGTTCCGCGCCGTGGCGGCGCGCGCCGTGGGCGCGCGCCGAAGGAGCGCGACCAAGGAGCAGTCCTGCTCCTTGGTCGAGCTCCTTGTGCGAGCGAGTGGCGCGGTTGTGGCTTGCCGGTCTTTGCGGTCTTTGCGTGCTCCTTGCTACTCTGCTTCTGTTGGTCTGCTCTCTCCTTTCAGGTAATTCCTCAGGGAAGGTTTCTTCTGACAGCGGTATGCTGACTATCCCGGTACTTTGGGGACGACGTCCCCTCTCCTCACGTACTTTTCTCTCTGGTTCTCTGGCTCGGCTGTCCAGCAAATCTAATTCCCTGTATCTCTACTAGCACTCTTCCAAAACAGCCTGCTTCTCTGTCTCTGTCTCTCGCAACGAACTATACCTCTGTGTTTCAGGTCTCTCTGTTGAATTGCCGGTCTCTCAAATCCAAATCGCTATTGGTTTCTGATCTTATTATACAGGCACTCTATAGATCTTTGCTTTCTCACTGAAACCTGGCTCAAAGAGGGTGATAGCCCTGTTCTCTCTAGCTCCCTCCCCCCGGGTACTCAGCGTGTTCCTCTCCTCGGCTGGGCCGGGGTGGGGGGGGCGTTGCCTTACTCTTTCGTGCCGCCATCACCCTTGAGGAGGTCAATTCGTCATCTATTCCACTTTCTGAATCCCTCCTTCTCTGCCTTCATTCTTCTCCCCCGCTTTATTTACTCCTCCTCTATCTTCCACCCTCCCTTTCTACTGAACGCTGGGAAGGAGTCCTCCAGACCCTCTCAGATGTTGCTTTAAACAGTTCCCCAATCTCATCGTCCTAGGTGACTTTAACATCCATGCTGACAATCCTAGTAGACCAAAGGATCATGCCTTTCTGAATCTTTTTCATGACATTGCTTTCCGACAACATGTTTCATGTCCCACCCATATAGCCGGACATACTCTCGATCTTGTCCTGTCCTCTTCTATGCTGTCAGCTGAGATTTCCCCCCCTTCCTCCTGAGATCTCCGTTGGTCTGATCCCAGCAGGTATTATATTTTCAAGCTCCTGTTCCCCCCAGGTGCCCACTCCGTCGTCATTACCCTACCACAAACCCCCCACCTTTCGTCGCAAACCTAAACTCCTGACACCCTGAGTTCCTTCCCTCCGCTTCTTCTGTTTTTCCCACCAAGACTTTGCATCACTTTTCACCTAATAGCCAAGTCTCCCTTTGGAACTCTCTTCTCTCAGAAGGCCTTTGGATCAGCTGGCACCATGGCGCCCTTGTCATCATTCTCATCACCGCCAGTCAATCTCCCTGGTTTCACACAGGATTGCGGCGCTGCAGCGTTACCCACCTTCGCCAGGTGCAACGCCAATGGTCTCATCGTCCAAACTCCCGAGCTATATGCACGCTTTAAGCAACTCTATGCTGAATTACCGTTTGGCTGTGAAATCAGCCAAAGGGACTTATTATACAGATGAGATCTCAGGCCCCCCCCCGGAAGCTGCGAATACCTCTCGCCCGCTCTTCACTATCCTGCGGAAACTTTCATCCACTTAAATAAAATAGTACCTCAACTATGGGGGGCCCTCGACGCTCACTCTCTGGCGCACCTTATTATCAGACAAAGTCCTTAACTTACGTGCCTAATTCCCTATTCCTCCGCCTCAACCTCCATTAGCAACCACTTCCTACTATCTGTGAGTTTTCCGCTTGCAATTGATCGCTCACCCCCGCCTTATTACCCCTGCCAGCCAAATCGAGCTCTTGCTCCCATATGGTCCTCTTTCCATCCGGTGTTCGCTCCTGCTGAAATACCTTCAAAGCTGTATACCTCTCGAAAGACCACATGTGCTCTGGGACCCAATTCCTTCTCGTGGGCTGTCAGAAGACCATCGCTTCTAGCTCATCCAAGGAATAACTACCATAATAAAGTCTAGTTTAGCCTACTGTCTTTTCCCCTCCTCGTGGAAGTCTGCCATTGTTCACCCTCTTTTAAAACAATCATCTCTTGATCCCTCTGTCCTTGCACATTGGCGTCTTGTGTCAAATCCTCCCCTTCTTATCTCAACTTCTGGAAAGTTTTGTTTTTAATCAGTTGTCTTCTAAAGTAGAATCCCCTAACGCCACTTCAACCCTTTTTTTTAGGGGGCAAGCCGGATTTCGACAGGGCCACAGCACCGATGACTGTTTCTTCCTTGCGGGGTTTGAATGAGCTTCCAGTTGCACATGAGCAGTGGTGATGTTACTCTCGTTGGTTTCCATGGATCTTTCTGCTGCGTTTTGATTTAACTCGATCACACATGCTTCTCCATCGTCTTGCGGAGGTGGGTCTTTACGATACGGTTTCTTCTGTTGGTTTTTTTGTATTGTCACATGTGTGTTATTATTGTAGTAAGGCCCGCTCCTTTTCGTCCACTCTTAATGGAAAATCATCCTTCCTCTTCCCCTCACCTGTGGTGTCCCTCAAGGCTCGGTTCTGATCCTCTGTTGTTTAATATTTTTTTGGGCCCTCTACTTCTCTTACTGCAGAATTTACCCAGTATCTCCCTAGGTCTACGCAGATGACATCAGATTAATCTATCACACGTCCCCACGTTCTAGGATCTTTCCCCTCTTAAATATCTGTCTCTCACATGTGGCTTCTTGGCTTTCCCAGCATTTCTACGCCGGAACCCCATTCAAAATACACGACTATGTGGGTATCCCTCACGGGTTCTTGCACCTCCTCGGCCCCTTTTGATCGATTCCTGTCACCCATTTCCTCTTGTATACTCCTTTCGGTATCTTGGAGTAGTTATTGATCCTTCTCTTTCTTTTCACGAACATATCTCTTCCCTCACTAGGAGTTTTTTTGATACCTTTAATCTAATTCGAGATGTCCTCACTTTTATTCCCTTAGAATCATTAGGTCCTTCTTGTCATTGCCCTTGATCACGCAGCCGACTCTGACTATTGGTAATGTTTTCATAGCCAACCCTCCCCAAGTACAAACTCCGACGCCTACAACTAATTCAAAATTACCGCTGCCCGTATCATCACTTTTGCCCGCCGGTTTGATCATATCACTCATATCCTCTTTCGGATACACTGGCTGCACCTATCTGTAAGCTTTCATTACAAAATTCTCATGATCACACACCGTGCCATCCACAACAATAACCCTTTGTGATATGGCTGATTTGGTGCCTTGCACACACCCGTATCGCCAGCTCAGTGCTCTTTACGCTAATCGTCGTCTCTGCCTCACCCCTCCCATGCACATCTTGAAAAGACCGTCATCACTCTGCTTTCTTTTTCCTTGGGCCTGGTTGTGCGAATACTTGACATTAATCTCTAGTCTTGAAAACTCCTATTCTCCAATTTAACGAATCCCTTAACACGTACCCTTTTTCCAAAAAGCATTTGAACGTCCCTTGGACCCCCCCCCCCCCCCCTGAAGGAGTAGTTTCATTGTTTTTATTGTTGTCTTGTCCTCAGCTAGATGTTGGTCCTGTTGTCCCATGTATGTCGTGGTTCTAATTGAGTCAGTCTGTGTGTTGGTTTGCGATTATTGTTGGTTGTTTTTGCTTTGCCACTTTCCTTTCTTTTGCTTTCCTGTTATATTTTGGCGTTCCTTTTTCTATAGTTTGCAGTGTTGACCTTTTATTTTTTGTACACCGCTTTTATGTTTCGGCCTAAGCGGTTTATCAAATTTTAAATAAAGATAAAGATAAAGATAAAGACCCTGCTCTTGTGGCTCTTTGCGGAGATCCCCCACCTCACCCCTAATGTGGCCTTCCAGGAGAGGCAATAGAAAATCTTCCATCAGACATATATGACCCAAGAGCGGGGGGTTCCGGCTGCGCCTTTGGAAGAGCCCAGATTGTTTGAGATGTCAGGAGCACTGCGGCATGTGGGTCCATATGTTTTTGGAGTGTCACAAACTTATGGCTACTGGTGAAGGAGTGCTGGACCACATTCAGAGCTAGGTCATGAAAGGTGCCTTTGGACGTTGAGGCATAAAGTGTAGTTTCTGGGTGAATAGCACGCCCCTAAAGGGGCAGGTTGGCAAAAACAATCAGAATGCAAGTTTGCCCAGGAAGCACTTACATTGGCCAGGAAGTGTTATTCTGGCGCACTGGAATAGAGGATGTTCCCCCGACATATGCACAGTGGGTGGCTGTGGATGGTAGAAGATGGCTGATTGGATTTTGTGTGGCAAAAGTGCGAGTGGCTGGGGGGGGGGGGGGGGTTGTTTGTTTCGGCCAGTGCTACCTGGGCATTACTGGGAATAGTGTATTTCCAGTCCTGTAAACCAGTTTTGGCTCCTTGAGGAAAGGAGGGGTGATGGTCTGGTCGGGAGGGGGTTGGGGAGAGGAGAGAGGGCAGACGGGAAGGGGTTTGAGGGAAGGGCCTTTATTGCAAGGGAATAAAGGGGGTATAACAAGAGCGGGAAAGCCACCCAGGCTGTACAAGAAGGGGCTTAAGAGTTGCCCCCTTTACTGTTCATGACTCATTGTTTCTGGTGTTGCTTGCTTTCCTAGTAGTTACCCTGGGACTGAAACCTTCTCTGCATGCCTTGTAATTTTGGTCATGTTGAAAAGTGAGATGGGGGCTGCCGCCTCACGAGGTTTATGGCACAAAGGTTTTGTTATTGTGCATCGTTGGTCACAATAAAAATTGTTATACAATTGTTTATCAAAATAAATCTAGGGCTATAGCGGGTGATGGAGGGGAGGGTGGGGGGGGGGTGGAAGGACACTGGAAATGGAGGGAAGTAATTACCCATCAAAGGGACACATGAAACTTGAAATGGTAGGAAGGCCTAAAAGTGGGGCAGCAGAACCATAGCATATATTAATGGCTGTGGACTGGGGTGATGGCTTGGTGCAAGCCATACTTTGGAGCAAAGGATCAGGATTCATGAGAATGTATCCAATGGTTTGCTGTTCAGTATGGCTTTTGGAGATTCAGGGAGGCAGATAGTATATAAGGGGAAGCATAATATTAGCCATAGGGTTTGGTATGGAACTGTAGTAACCAGGTAAAGGTAGAGAGCTCTTTGAATAGGTTGTTTAGTAAGGTTTAGAGGTTCATGTCTAGTATATTGTTTATTTAAATACTATGAGGCTCCCAGAGAGAAGGCAACCCAAAACAAAAAATTGTCAGTGCATTAAGAAGAAGTGAGGAGAAGCATATCAGTTCGCTAACCATTATTCTCCATTTTACTCAATTTTTTAAAATTATATTTTAACATGACTTGATATGTACTTATCTCGAAGCACCAAGATATGAAGAGCCAAGGAAGTCCAAGTCGTGGTCTCGCTACTCAATTTTTTAATTATATTTTAACATACAAGACACGTTTCAAATCCAAAACTCAGGGATTCTGCATCAGGCTTTTAGAAGAACTTCCTAAAAAGTGAATTAGCTCCTCAGAAGCAAGTTCAACCATGCCTTTGAATCCCTGAGGTTTGGATTCAAAACATGTCACGTACTTAAAAATAGCAGCCTTTTGAAGAACTGAAAATAGTTAATTTTTTTGGACCACCCTAATAAGGCAGAATCCTCTGATAACACTATACTCTCTGATGGGGGAAAATAAGGTTTTAAGCTTAAAGTGTCTGTACAGGAGGACTAAGAGACCCGCAGGGGGAAAATGAGCACCCTGTACATATCTATATATGGGAAGGGAACCAAACAAAACCGTGATTCTTGTAGGAAGAACTGTTTTATTGATCACAAACCAGCCAGGCCCGACACATTTATGACGGAAATCTACGATTTCAGGTCACCTTTGATCCTGTTCAGATTTCTTTTTTAGACCTTTTAATTAAAAAGGTGGATAATAAGTTACATACGTCTCTATACAAAAAACCCACTGACAGAAACCATCTTTTACATTACACCAGTTTCCATAATTTGTCTCTTCGGAACAACCTCCCAGTTGGCCAGTTCCTACGCACTAGACGTCTTTGTACATCTGATCAAGATTTTGAACACCATGCTGTTCAGATGAGAAATAGGTTTAGTGAACGAAGATACCCTCAATCTCAGATAGACAAAGCCTATCATAGAGCTTGCAATTCATCTCGTGATGATCTTTTAACCTTAAGAGAGCGACCACCTCAGAGTGGCATTGTTTGTTCCCTTCTTTATTCCTTTCATTCTCACAAAATAAACAAATTATTGAAAAAATCATTGGTATTTGATTCAGTCTCTTCCAGGTTTTCAAGATGTTCCCGTCATAACAGCACATCGAAGAAATGTGAATCTTCGTAATCTTCTCGTGCCATCGGCCTTTACAGAGCGACGGTTCCTCTCTAAATACAAAGGCCATTACCCATGTGGGCAATGTCCAGTATGTCGTTTAGTATTAACAGTCAAAGATTACTTTGTTCATCCTGTCACCAATTTCAAATTATATTTAGACGATTTTACCAACTGTGCCACAAGTCATGTGGTTTTATGTCATCGTTTGTCCCTGTAACAAGATATATGTGGGAAAAACTATACGACCAGTTCGCAATAGAATTACTGAACTTCGTAGCTGTATCAAGAGAGGTGCTGTGGACAAGCCCCTAGTGCTTCATTGGCAGGAGGCCAAACACAACGTTTCAGATTTACGTTTTTTTATTATTAAAAAAGTTAAACTAAATTGGCGTGGGGGTGATGTTGATCGGACTATTTTACGTTTAGAACAATGGTTTATTTTTAATTTGAATAGGCTACATCCCCACGAACTTAATATGGACCGAGATCTCAGTCTTTTTATAAGGATTAGCTTTTCCTATGGTCCAGTCCTGTCAGTCAGTCATTTACCCTAATAGCTCTTATGAAATCTTTTTACATTTCTTTACAGGCACAAGTTTTTTCAGTGCACATAATTTTGTGTCCAATTATAGGAACCAATAATTTCACAATCGGTGATCTCCCCTCCCTTAGGGTGGTTTTGATTGCTTGTGTATCCAAGGGTTTTAAAAGGCGGTATAAATAGGTCTATAATAGAAGATTCATTTAATTTATGGAGAATCCATTTGTTTAGTTTAGATTTATTTAATAGTCCCTTATCCTGTTTAGGCAGGTTACAGCTTTTAGTTTCATCTATTGTAGGAATTACTAGCCCCTTGCAGCACATCTAACTTTAAATTCCTACATGGTGCATTCATTTATCATGTAAGTCCTAAATTTGCATACTTATGGCCATCACGTTTAACAGCAACGTGTTATTTAAGCACGCATACGTCTGCGTTTTTCGTTAGAAAACAAAGAAGAAGTGTATCCTTCATGGTCAATCCACAAAAGTTAATACGAGCGGTGTGGTCGCTGGTGAGTAGCTTTAGACCATGCGGTTGGTCCTTAAGGCAGCGTATCAACTTTATAATTATTGGGCCTTTGTGATTTATTTACAATACTTTGCAATTATATGGTTTTTCAGTTGAACCATAATTCCTTTTAATTTTTAATTTGGTTTCTAGACAACATAATCCATAAACTAAGTTTAGTCTTTGTATCTTAATGATTTTAACTCTGAGTGTTTCGATATAACAACACGCGTTTGGTTCTTAAAATTTCAAATCGCCGCTTCACATTTTGTCAATAGGATCCTAGTATCTATTACTTTAACTGAGAACGTTCACCATAGCTGCTTTCATTTTTAATGAATGGTTCACATATATACTGTTGAATAAAGTCTGGAGTTTTAATCCCGTTCTACTAATTGTAGCCAGTTTGGTTATAATGTTTACATTTTTTAAGTAAGCATGCATTTACAATTATTGTACAAAAGAAAGCATAATGTATCATTCTCGGTCATTTTGCAAAAGCCTATATGAGTGCCTTGTTTTTTTGAATAGTGACTCTAAGATGAGTGCGCTTGGTTCTTTAAACGGCATGCATCTCTTCACTTTACAAAATTCTTTGTCCTCGCGATCCATTGCAACACTTTATTGTTTAAATAATTATCCCGTTCTGTATCTGAGTTTAAATCTTGGTTAGTTATTTATTTCCCTTTCTGATTCTGATTACCATATATTTTCATTGGTTTTATCTAAGTACAATTCCCAATACAAGGTTTTTTAATGACTTTATGCTTGAATGTAATGTTTTGTGCTTGGTTCTTATAATGATTTTTATTCAAAGTTTTAAATTCCTACATTTAGGGACTTAGTTTTCATAACCAGCATTTTTATTACATGCACTTTTTTTTTTTTTAAATTTATCAATTTCCAAAATAATGCACTTACACATTACAAACAAGTCATCCAGAACGAAATTAACACAACAGATGCAGAAGCAAATAAGGCAAAACATCTCTTGATATAGCCCACGTTAAGAAACTTGGCTGGGTATTAACAAACTAGTGAATGAAATATCAAGAAAATAAGACACAAAATCTATATAAGGAGGCGACCTCAAATCAAGAGCACTCTGTTTCACCCTGTATCACAAACTGTACTTTCTGTTTCTCAGACAAAAAACTTTCCAAATGGGTAACTTCAGTAAAGACATAAGAAACATCTTTCCAAGTAATTAAACACTTACAAGGGAAGCGAAGAAACAAGGAAGTATCTCCTAAAGCCAATACCTGAGGTTTTAACGCTAAAAACAGCCTACGCCGAAGCTGAGTACTTCGTGACACATCTGGAAATACATTAACTAAATGACCACAAAACTTAGTGGTCTTATGCTTAAAGAAAGCACGGAGTACAGACTGCTTTACATCTCTAGACAAAAAAGTCACTATCAAAGTAGAACGAGTATCAATTTTGTCCTGGGAGTCCTCCAAGAAGGCAGTGAGATTAGAAATGGTAGGCTCAATTAAATCAAACTCTCCCTCAACCGGATTTACCCTCTTAGAACTAGGAGAAATATAATAGAGCTGTGAAACTGCAATAGAGTCAGTAAGTAGAAGAACCTCCTTAAGATACTTATCCAACAGAAGTTTTTGGAGCGAGAAGTCTAGAAATGGGAAAATTCAGGAAACGCAAATTACAAGAACGTGCCATATTTTCCATCGCCTCCATCTTATTATGGAGAGCCAGTGATCTTTAATACTCGCTGTCTGAGCAGCGTGTATAGGCCCAATCTGGCCCTCCATTCTAGAAACACTAGTATCAAGTAAACTTATCTTATCATCTAACTGCTGTAAAGAGACAACAGTCTCTTGAAAAAATTTAGACAAAGAATTTTAAACGTACCAGAAATCTTATTATCAATGGAGGTCAGAACCCCCCAAACATCCTTCAGTTAATTTCAGTATCAGAAGGCATAGACGAAAGTGAATTTGCACTACCCGACTCTACAGAGAAAACCGGTTGAGGTAGAGAAAAAGGAATATTAATACATTTGCTAATATGGGGAAGCGGAAAGCTAAGGGAGGAGGTGCTTCTGGGGGTGATCCGCCGGTAGTGTGAAATCGACGGGCCCCCTAGATAAGCACTTTTCATCTCTTACCAGTTGCTCATTCGTCTCCTGTGGGCATGTCCTTGTGCTCAGGAGGACGTTCTCCCCACCGTGTCCTCTTAATCTGTGCTCTCTGCTTCTTTTGGGGAGTCCCCTGATAAGGTAAGGAGCATTAATATTCCATTACATGCACTTTTAACAAGAGTTGGTTCATTTTCAAATAAATGGAAATAATGGGTTTAAACAACCATTTTTATTAGATGCAACAGGTTTGCCGTTTCTATACAGGTTATATAATCTGCGGTTTATTTGGCTACCCTCTATAGTTAATTATTAGATTTTAACGATGTATTGGCAAGGCACACATATTTGCTCTGTTTTCAGAACCTCTTGTGAGTTTTTCATTGCTCGTATGAGACATTCCACATATTTAACAAATAATCCTTTGTATTTGGGTTAGATTTTCTGACAACTCAACAAGACGTCCATGATAGGTTTATGAACAGGCATGTACTTTATACGTTTTATGTCCTTTTTTATACATTCACTTAATGTTTTATATGTAATATGCACATTGAAATGTGGTGACATCTGTCCACAATTTTAGTATTTCGTGCACATTCTTCCTCATCCCTCTTTCCATTATAAATTCATAAATTTCATAATATCTCAGTTTGCTGTCATGCTCCTATAGATTTTTCTTCTTTGGTTTTAGTTTAAGTGGTTTTATTTCATTTTTGATACAATATTAGTTTATTAATACCACATTATTTATTTATTTGTTTTTTCTATACAGTGTTAATTATTTATGGATTTTTTACATGTATTTTATTTAACATATATTTTGTTCATGGTTCATGTATTATTTATAGCGCTCCACTGATTGTTTAGTTCCCTTATGTATTTTCAAGTATGTCATAACTTAGTTCCAGCTTTAACTAACTTGTTTCTCCATCATAGTTTAGACACTTTTAGATGTTATGTGTGTCATCCTCTTTTTATATAAGGTTTACATATTATTTATACTTCATAATTTTTTTATAACTTTATCTGGTGCCTTTTTATGAATGGATGTGTTTATATTTCATATTACTATTATCATTTTTATTGTTTTGAATGTGTATGTTTAGCCAATGAGCCCCTGAAGAAGGTGTTGCGAAACACGGCCTGTGTCGGGCCTGGCTGGTTTGTGATCAATAAACAGGTCTTCCTACAAGATCCACGGTTTTGTTTTGGTTCCTTGTCCTAGCACGTGGACTACTGCTGCTTCGTTGGTACCATATCTATATATGGAAAGGAATGTGCTGTGCTAAGACAAACTGATTGTTCTACACAGAGACGACTAACATCTGTGAAGTTACTGCTGTGTTGGCCTCAGGGGATGAGTTGATGACGTATGTATATGTTTCTGTTAATGTATAAATGACAGACAGCCCCTCCAAGCTGTGGAATAAACTTGCATACTGAACTTGGTGTGGTTGTGAGTTCATTCCCCTAAATCAAGGCAGCAGAGAAAGCACCAAGGGGAGCACAGCCAGACGGGATAGTCCCAGCCTGGAGGGACCAGGATAGCGGTTTGACACTTACAATTTGGTGTGAGGAAGTGGGATCCTTCCATTGGTTGGGGGGAGTCCCGGGTGCTTCAGTAGCACTGTAGCGAAATTTTCTTCCCCTGCCTTGGTTAGGACAGGGGAGGGGTGGCTGTGCTCGGTGCTTTCCCTGGTCTGTGTGCTTGTGTGCGTGTAGTCTGACAAGACGCCCCTGTGCCGAACCGAAGTGATAACACTCGTGACGGTCGGTAACAGAAAGCAAGTGGTCAGGCGTGCGTGTGGTGAGATGTTATTAGGGACTGGGGTTCCAAGGTAAGGGGAACCGCCACTGACCCCGCGGGAGTGAGTTCCGCTGAACCAATAGTTTGTATTAGGTTTAAAACTGTTGCTAATAAGGCATCCTATTCTCGCCGTACTCCTTTACCCCCAGGGGCTTCCGCCTGCTGATAAGGATACACAGAAGGAATATGTAGACTGGGTGGCGGGAGGTTACTATACTAACCCCTGGGTGGATAATATGGCTGGGTGGACCGAGAGGTTGCGTAGCTCTAACCCCTTTCCCCGAGAGGGTAGTTTTTCTGCCTGGCACTCGGACATGTTTAGGGGTCTCTGTCTAGGGGATAAGAATGCATTCCACTTTTATTCTGGGGATCTGAAATGGCCTAAATCTTACATGAAGGAATGTGATACTGTATGGATTCAGCTGGCGCCTTATTATAATGGGACGCCCGCGGGTACCCCTGCGGAGGTGCCTGCGACCACCCCTTCTCCGCCGGTTGTATCTGAAGTTGTTATAAAAGCTCCGTTGCCCTCTCCTCCTTCCCCTCCATACCCTGTGGCAGACGCCCCACGGGGGCTATATCCCGCCCTCTCCGAGTCCTTGCTGCCGAGCGGTGGCCAGGATGGGTCCTTGGAAGATCTAGTTCTAGTTGCAGGGTCGGTACGGGGGGAGGGCCCGGTGGTCATCGTTAGATTGCGCTCGGGGGTTTCTTACTCCTTCTGATTCTAAAGATATTTTGCACCGTCTGTGTGCTTCATTGGAAAATTTGGCGGCCTCAGAGCGGGAAGTGACGGAGGGACCCCCGTTCTCTGCCGCCTCGGGATCTTCCACTTCTGTTACTTCTGCATCTTCTGCTTTTTCCTCTCCCCCACCATTTTCCCCTCCTTCTGGGATGGTAGCTGGGTCCCTTCTGGGACCCCCGTCTCTAATTCCTGTTCCCGCATGCTCTTCTTTATTGACTCCTCCATCGTCTGAAGTGTCTCTTCTCAATGGCTCTATTTTATCCCCACCTGTACTCTCTCCTCCCGTACTGTCTCCTGTGCAGGTTCCTACAATCATTTTGCATCCCACCCTAGGTGGCCCATCCTCGGATTCTTGTTTCCCCTTCTTAATGATTGGTAACCAGCTTGTGATCAAGCCTTTAGACCCGGCTGTTCTCTCTTCTATTCTTCAGGCATGTTCCCAATCCTATGAAAACTCGGGCAGCCACTGTTCATTATTTACAGCGCATGACGAGGGGGTTACAATGCACGGCACCGGACTATCGTCTTATTATAGAGGGGGTGCTGGGTTATGATGAGGAAACTCCTTTTGATTTTTCCAGAGTAAAAGCACTAGCCGATTCATATGATTATCCGGATGGCTCTACCTGCTGTCTGCAGTTGCCTAGTAATGTTAAGGATATGTGGGTGGAAGTTCTAGAGGAGATTGAGCAACTGTTCGGGGCAAAACAGAATTTGGCTGCTTTTATTGCATGTGTACAAGAACCTGGGGAAGGTGTTTCTCAGTTTGTTAGACGGTTCCATAAGTGTTGGAAGGAAGAGGCAGGGTTGTCACAAGAAGGGTTAATGGGATCGATGTATATTCAGACATTGTTTAGAGCTATGCTTCCGGAGGTGACAGTAGCCTGTAAGCGGATGATTGGTACATTGTTTAGTATGTCGCCAGGAGAGTTGGAGAAAGTGATTTTAACTAGGGAAGCGGCAGGATGTTTTGCAGATATGGATATTAAGAAGGGGAAGATTTCTCATGCTTGGCAGCAGGAGGCTGCCTGCCAGCCATCTTATCCTGGGGCTATCAGCTATCAGCCCGCCGGTGGTCCTAGTCACGGGAATGGAGGGGCCAGCTCGGCAGGTATCGCGGCGGCTAAGGGGGTGGGCGGGGTGCGGTGGAGCAGGGAGTGCCTAGGAATCAAATCTGCTTCCATTGTAAGCAACAAGGACACTGGAAGATTGAGTGCTCTTATGCCGTAGGTGGCAGTTCAGCATTGCCTCAGGGGGGTGGGCTTTGCCACCACGCGTGGTATCTCCTCCTGCCTCTGGCCCCTCCCCCCAAACCCTGCTATTCCTATTACATGGCAGCAGCCGCCACAGCGCCCATAGGGCTGCCCCGAGGCAATGGTTCCGATCTGGGTTCAGTTAACAGGGGGATGGAAGGAGCCTCCTTGTTGTATGCTGTACATTAATGGTCAACAAGTCTCCTTTGTAATTGATACATGAGCAACTTGTTCTACATTGCATGCTTCAGTTTGTAGGGAATCTTTAATGCCAGGTCCTGCCTCTGTAGGGATAAATGGAACCTCTACCCCCACATGGATTACCCCTACATTGTCTGTTTCTGCATTAGGCAATAGCACTATGTTATTTACACTCTCATTCACCATTATTCCTTCCTGCCCGGTTAGCATCCTAGGATGGGATTTGCTATGCTGGTTAGAGGCGGTCACTATCAGTAACGCCGATGGCTCGTTTGCCTTACATTCTCCCTTTTTCTTAAGTATGGCCTCTCCTACGGAGAGCGGGCTGTCTGCTGTTCCCTTTGCACTTTGGGCCACGTCCTCTACTGATGCGGGGTTGGTCCCTTGTACACCGTATGTGGCACATTTAAAAGACCCTAATGCTGTTGTTTGTATTCGGCATTATCCTTTGTCTGGCCCTAAGGACGCCGCCCTGCAGTCCATGATTCAGGTCTTTGTGGCTGCGGGAATTGTAATCCCTACAGTATCTTCTTACAACACCCCTGTGAACCCCGTTCCCAAGGGGGAGGGGTTCTGTTTCACTCAAGACTTGTGGGCTGTAAATCAGCTTGTAATCCCTTTGGCTCCAGTAATGCCTGATATTGCGGGATTACTTACTCTCATCCACACGGAAGCTAGATGCTTCACCATTATTGATCTTGGCCAACACTTTCTTTAGTGTGCCTTTGGACCCTAGCATGCAGCCCCTGATGGCTTTCACACACGCGGGCAAGCAGTATACCTGGACCCGTCTGCCGCAGGGATATATTGACTCACCGGCAGCATATTCAATTGGGATGTGGCATCCGCCTTGTTCCTCCACTCTTCTCCAGTATATGGATGATCTACTGTTGTGTTCCAAAACTTATAAAGAATGTGAGACTGCCTCTGTGTCCCTGCTTTGCCATCTCGCCTCCCATGGACATAAGGCTTCTTTGAAAAAGCTGCAGTGGTGCTGTGAGCGTGTTACTTACTTGGGGTTTGTGCTGTCCCCTGGAAATTGGGCGCTCTCTCCCGCCTGAGTACAAGCAATTACAGATCTGTCTCCTCCAACTACCGTGACTCTTATGCTGGCTTTCTTGGGACTGGTGTCTTTTTGCCACGCTTGGATCCTGGACTGTGCCTATTGGGATTCTATTCTGCGCCGATCTACTTTGCAGTTACCAGGGTCTGCACAAATTGAATGGACAGAGGAAATGCTCCCTGCCTTTATGATGTTGAAACAGTCGTTGATTTCCGCTCCTACATTGGGATTGCCTGATTATGGAAAAATGATTTACCTGTATATAAGAGAGGAGGGAGGAATTATGGCAGCCATTTTGGCTCAAGACCACGGGGGGGAGGGGGGGGTGCGACAGTCTCATACTTATTTAAGAAATTGCCCCTCCAGGTACAGGGTATGCCTGTGTGTCTGATGGCCTTGGCGGCTTCGGCTATTGCTATACAAATGATCAATCCCATTACCTTGTAACATAAGACTACCCTGTTGTGCACTCATTCTGTTTTAAATGTGCTGAAGAACCTTACAACACAACATATGACTGCCCAGCGGCTGAGTGGGTATGAGGTTATCCTTACTACAACCGAGGGACTGTCTGTTAAGAAGCAACCTGCTGCATTTACTCTGATGCTAGTGTTGCAGGCCTTAATGTGGCCGGTAGATAAATCTGAGGCATCGCAGGAAGACCATGACTGTTTAAAGTTAATTAATTTTGAAACATCCATCCGCCCTGATTTGTCCTCTACTACACTTCCCGATACCCCCAACATTTTCGTGGATGGCAGTTGTATCAATCCAGCTGACGATACCTACATTACTTCTTATGCTATTGTGGAGCTCCCCAACATTTTGTATGAGGCTCAATTATTACCCTATAGCTCGGCAAGGGCTGCGGAATTGGTGGCGCTGACTCGAGCTTGGGAAATCTTTTCTGACCAGCGGGTGAATATTTATACAGATTCTAGGTATGCCTTTGGGGTAGTGCATGATTTTGGCCTTCTTTGGGGAAGAAGGGGGTGGAAGACAGCTGATGGGAAAGCCATTTCTCATGCTCATTTGGTTAATGATTTGCTTACTGCTTTGTGTAAACCCCTGGAAGTGGCCGTTATTAAATGTGCTGCACATCGCTATGACACTTCTCTCCCCTCACAAGGCAACGCGCTGAGTACCTGGCGGCTAAGCAAGTTGTGGAGGAGCAGCGTCGCCGCCATTTCTGTCAACGGAAGACAGTAAGGACAGGGGTTGAGATTGCCTTATCTGCACCTTCTCTTTCTTTACTGTCCACCTCATACGAGCTTCCTTTGTCTTTTTCTCTCTCTCCATTTCTTGCAGGCGGCAGCGGATCGGAGGATCTTGTATACTGGGAAAAACAAGGGTTGGCTATAAATTCAGCACAGCTTTGGCAGGAAAAAAAGGGCGGGGGGGGGGGAGAGACGAGGATTGCCGAAAGCTGCTGCTCCTCTGTTAATCAGTCAGGTACATGGGGATAGGACATAAAAATAGGAAAACGGTGTTGAAAGAACTGCAGGAAATTTTTGTTTGAAGAGACTTACCACATTTAGTAGAAACACTATTGAGTCAGTGCTTGGTAGTGCAAGGAATAATGTGCAGCAGGGGAAAGCGATAGGCCAATTGCAGCATTTTGCCCCCACATCAGGGATCTTTTAAGCCTTACAGGTAGATTTTACATGTATGCCACGGTCAGTAGGGGGCTATAAGTACTTGCTGGTTATTGTGGATAGATTTTCTAAATGGCCAGAGGCTTTCCCCCCAACTAAAGAAGATGCTAGAACAGTTGCAAAGATTCTGTGTAAGGAGGTCATCCCCCGGTTCGGGTATCCTCTTCCATAGATTCAGACCAAGGCCCGGCATTTACCTCTAAAGTGTTACAACATATCACGCAAATATTTGCTATTGATTGGAAATTTCATGTCCCTTATCACCCCCAGTCTTCGGGGGTGGTGGAGCGTATGAACCGTTCCATTAAAGAGAAATTTAAAAAGGCAACGCAGCATGCAGTAGGCAAATGGCCGTTGTTTTTGCTGAAATTAGATTAACCCCGGGTGTATCAGGATTTTCTCCTGTTGAGATTTTAATGGGACAACATTTCCCTTTACCTTGGAAATGGCCGCAGGGGGCGGTGATTATTGCAGATGATGTGTTGTTAGCGCAAGAAGAATATGCTACTCAATTGGCTTAGTATTTAAGTGAGGTGTCTCAGAAACTGTATGATGCTCTTCCCGTTCCTCCTACAGGGCCTACTCATCCATACCAGCCTGGAGATCGGGTGTTGGTGAAATTGTTCCACAAGAAGGGCCAATGGGATCCGCCCTATGGTGAACCGGAGGAAGTGGTAGCAGTAACTCGCACAGCCGTGCTGACTGATAAGCATCCGACCTGGGTACATGCCTCACGCTTCAAGAGTGCACCGGAGGATTCCTGGAAGACACCTGACTCGCCCCAGCCATGAAGTCTGCCTGGCTGGCCCTTTCTTATTTATTATTTATCTCTGTTGTCATTGTGCTGACTACATACTACTTTACAAACGAAGGACCTTGGACGCAGCCACATCGGACAGAGAACAATGCAACATGGATTCAGGTATCTCTCAATAGTTCTCGCCGGACTAAGCAAGAACTCCTCTCTCCGAATTTGTGGAAATCTTCTGTCTTGGAGTTGTTAGTCTGATGAATTTAACTGACTGTATTATATGTACCCCACTACCAAAGGGAGTGGGGTACGTGCCAGTAGTAGCCATGCCTGTGCCCTTATCAGAATGCTTCATGGCACATACGCGCTAACGCTACATTGCCCCCGTAGTACGGGGATAATAGCACCATTTTAGGACTATAGTTGGAACATACCCGTAGTAACTTTAGCCACCAGTGGCAGAATATTTCTACTACTACCTTTGTTGTTAATGCTGATCATTGGAAGAAAAGCTTCCAGGTGGGACCTATGTATGCCAATGGTAGGGTTATGGTTGGGCTGGCCAGTGGGCTTTCCCCATATACGTCTTGTTATATGTTCATGGGTTCCACCCAATAAAAAAAACTAATGATGCCCTGTACCCTGGTCATCATATGCAGGAGAAGTGGACTGGTACTACTTCTCTAGAGGCTGTGGTTGGTCATTATTGGTTGTGCAGAGAAGTATTGTATCAGAAGGTTAATCTCTCTGTACTCCCTTGTGCCCTAGTTAAAATAACTCCATATTCGGCTCTAATACCTTTGAATGTGACCTATTGTATAAGATAGAAAAGGAATGCAAATACTTGGTCACCTGATAATCCTGAAGATGGGGCTATTCAAGCTTCATATCAATATATGAATGCTATTTATCCTTTGACCAAAGTTTGTTTGGATACCCTTAGCTGAACTTCCTGGATCCCAGTTTTCCTGACCCTACTATCACCGCTGAATTAGG
The DNA here is from genome assembly GCA_033557465.1 of Ichthyophis bannanicus. NCBI lineage: Eukaryota > Metazoa > Chordata > Amphibia > Gymnophiona > Ichthyophiidae > Ichthyophis > Ichthyophis bannanicus. The sequence goes on from CM066033.1 coordinate 805,577,932, forward strand.
TATGGCATTCGAAGATTACAATGTTGTTACATATACAAATGAGGTCAGTAACAGAATCTATTTCTAAGCTTGCATAATCCCTGGACCAGAATACTCAAATGACTTTACAAAATCGTAGAGTTTTAGATCTCTTACTAGCAGCTGAAGGCGGGGCTTGTACCTTTTTAAATGAAACTAATTGTTGTACTGTCATAGCGAACCACACAATTTTTTGTCTAAATGCCATGAAAAAGATTAAGACCTTATCTGATTTGAATATGGCTGATTTCAAGGGTGCTATTGATTTCGGTAACATATGGGGTGATGTTGTAAAATGGTTTGGCGAGTTGGGGGGGTGGTCTCAAAGGGCTGATTATTGCCCTATTGAGTGGTTTTATAATTTATTTATTTATTTTATTTATTTATTTTGCTGTATTTATATCCTGCTTTTCACTGGGTCAAAGCAGTCATTTGGGAGATACATTTAACATGAAGGGATATGAGACACATATGCTAATACTTACAGGGAACATGGGCAATGGGGTTTAAATGGCTTGCCCAAGACCACAAGGGGTGCCTATAGGACTAGAAATCCCAGTCCCTCTGGCCTTAGATTGCTGTCCCCAGGTGGGACTTGAACCCATGGCCCTCCAGCCTGAAGTACCTTGTCCTAACCACTAGACCCCTCCCCCCCAGGTCCTTGTTCTTTTTTGTTGTATATTCTCATTTGTCCTTGGCTGTTGTCGGAAGGCCCTGCAGAGTTCCACCACTTTTATGTACTCTTATACACCTGTTTCCACGGTGGCTGATGTACCCGAGCGTGCCACCACCGACCTCCAGTTAATAATGTCTGCTTTACTGTCCTTTAGAAGACTGTTTGGCTGTCCTTATAGTGGGCCTATGCAGGCCCAAAGGTGGGATTGATAGGGGAAAATAAGGTTTTAAGCTTAAAGTGTGTGTACAGGAGGACTAAGAGGCCCGCAGGGGGGAAATGGGCATCTTGTACATATCTATGTATGGAAAGGAATGTGCTGTGCTAAGACAAATTGATTGTTCTACACAGAGACGACTAACATCTGTGAAGTTACTGATAAGCTGTGGTGGGCCTCAGGGGATGAGTTGATGACGTATGTATATGTTTCTGTTAATGTATAAAAGACAGTCAGCCCCTCTAACCTGTGGAATAAACTTGCATACTGACTTTGTGTGGTTGTGAGTTCATTCCCCTGGATCCAGGCAGCAGAGAAAGCACCAAGGGGAGCGCAGCCAGATGGGACAGTCCCAGCCTGGAGAGACCAGGATAGCGGTTTGACCCTTACACTCTCCTCTGCTCTGGATGTACTTGTGTTTCCCATTCCATACCCTGTGAAAAGTATCATACTTCAGCCCTGGCTGTCCCCGACAATCCTCTACCTACATTCCTGTGCCTGCTTAGCTGAGCTCCTTTGGCTTAAATCACATTCCCTTGTTGACTGCCTGCATTTCAAATTCATGCTAACCTCTTTTCAGTCAGCCATAGTACTCACCAAGCAAGAGTACTATGTCCATCTGACTAACCTTTTTGCCTCTGACTCTCACCGTTTCTCTGTTACACTCAACTCTCTCCTCAAGGTCCCTCTTCCCCAATCCCTCCTTCACTATCTGCCCAGACCTTGGCTGACTATTTCCATGACAAATTCCAGAAGATTGGCCTTGAATTCTCTGCATGGTCATCTGTACCTCACCTTCCCCCTCTTCAGTCTCAAATCCTTCCCTCACCTCAAATCGTTCCCACCCCTTCTTCCTCGTCTGAAATCACTGAGGAGGAAACGGCAAATCTTCTCTCCTCCTACAAACTGACTACCTGCTCCTCTGATCCCATTCTCACCCATTTACTAACCTCTATATCTTTTGCCGTCATCCCTTCCGTTTGTCATAGACTTATCCTATCACTTTCCACTCCAACTGTTCCTGTGGCCTTCAAGCATGCTGTGCTTCTCCTAAAAAGCCTTCACTAGATGCTACCTGTCCTTCCAGTTATCGACCTGTCTCTCTCCTCAGCTCTGTCCTGGTTTTCTTCTTATCTCTCCCATTGCACTTTTAGTGTATGTTCTGGTGGATCCTCCTCTACTGCCATTCCACTTTCGGTTGGTGTACCTCAGGGCTCTGTCTTGGGACCTCTCCTTTTTTCTCTCTACACTCAGTCCATTAGTGCACATACCATCTTTATGCTGACAGCTCTCAGATCTACCTTTCTATGCTTGCAATCTCTACAGGACTTCAGGCGCAGATCTCTGCCTGCTTATCTGAAATTGCTGCCTGGATGTCTCACCACCATCTGAAACTGAACATGGCCAAACTGAGCTCTTTATCTTTCCCCCTAAACCCACCTCCACCCTTCCACCATTCTCTCTTTCTGTGGATAATGGTACACTCCTCCCTGTTTCCACAGCTTGCAACTTAGGGGTCATCTTTGACGCTACTCTCTCTTTCATTGCACGCATCCAACAGATAGCTAAAACCTGTCACTTTTTTCTCTATAACATTGGCAAAATTTGTCCCTTCCTTTCTACATAAATTATTAAGACCCTCATACACTCACTACATAGTAACATAGTATATTGTGATAGGCGATGGCCTAGTATGTGCAGAACTAGGCCTGAATCCCTTCTCCCCTATTTAATATTAGTGTCTGCTTTGGAAAATTACAGAATGCTGTTAGTTAGTAGAGAGAACTGCTCTATACTGCCTTGATAACATTTCACTGTACTCCTGATAAGGAACTTAAAACTTTCTTTCTGTTTACAGTTACACAGCCAGATGTCTGTAGCTTGCCGCTTTTCTGTGTTCTTGCTGAGATGTGCCGTGGCCTTGTGCCTAGAAACTGGCAGCGCAGCGTTAAAATATTTTGTCTAGAGTTTGTAGCCCTGGCTAGAATAATGTGCTAAGGGAGGGCAGAGGTCTAAGCCCGGTCACAGATGGCTATTGGGGAAGGTATGAGGGCTACCTGGACCAATGAGAAGTTTTGCCTGTATTAGAATGGGAAAGAAGGGTATATAATCTGTCATTGGCCTGAGCTCAGGGCTCAGCCATTTTGTATGTAATTATTGTCTGAGTCTGTGCACATTAAAAAGGCTTGAATTCTTGTCAATCGACTCCGGGTTTTATTGGTTGCGCACACTCCGCCATTACAGATTCTTGGTTCCCTGACCGGGAAGGCGTAATACGCGAATAGTGCGCAAGAAATATTACCACGTATTACCGCCTGCAGGTTTGGTCCGGCTGGGACCACAGCCGACCGACGTGGAGAGGATCCCAGGCGCCGACCGGTCCTTTGTATCGGAGGGTTCCGCCCTGCCTCGGCGGCCTGCTGGGTCCAGCTGGCCAACACCTCGAACCCAGGGGAGTCCAGGATTCAACCCAAGGTGGAACTGGCTGCGCAGCGCATTAGCTACCGGATCCGGTGAGTATTGGTTTTTCTGGTTCTTAGTCAGACAGCTTTGGGAAAGTCTTGAGACAATTCTGGTACAGTAACAGGTAAAGGAAGTTTGATCAGCTTCCAGGGCGATCCTAGTACCCCTGCAGGTAGTGCGCGGGGCGAACCTATCAGCCCTTTCGGTTTGGTAATTCTGGTTTAGTCAGTTAGCCCGGGAATGTTGGAATTTGGGAAATGCTAGCATGTTTGGTTGTGTGAAGAGTGTTTGAGAGGCTTTGAAATACAGGCCAAGCGAGAGCGGACTGCTAAGTAGCGCAGTTCTTGACCGGGCGACCGCGTTCAAGTCGCAAACAGGAGGAAGCGTCTGTTGTTTGTCCCCCTCATTGTTCTGTGGGCTACGTGGACCCCTTACCCGTAGCCTTCCTACCTACCCTTTCTGTTTGTTGTCTTATATGTTGTATGTCATAATGGGAGGGGCGGGGTCCGTACAAACTCCGTTAAACTGTATGATCACGTATTTTAAGGAACAGTTTTAGTGGTGATTGTGGAATAAAATGACAGCGCCCCGCTTAGAAATATTGTGTGGTAGGGTGTGGCCAGCGCTAGGCACCGGGTGGCCACCAGAAGGTACTTTTGATATCCAGATTGTGTCCCTTGTGCATAAGATAGTGCACACCTATAGTCCCGAACAGTTTTCCTATATAGACTCCTGGTTAAGTATATGTGAGAAGCAGCCCCTCTGGATGAAAAGTTGCTGTGAGGGACAGAGTAAGATTATGTTAGCAGCTAACATGAGAGTCCCTGCTGTCCCTGCTAAGAAAGAGAAGCCCCCGATTTATGCAGAGTCAGAGCCCCCAGAGGTCCCGGGATATCCACCTGCCTTTCTGTATGCCCCAGTCCCGTCTGCTCCACCCCGAGTACCTCCGCCACCAGTACCTCCACCACCAGTACCTCAACCAGTGCCCCGAGTAGAGCCGGAGGTAGCCAGCGTACCTCCAGCCAAGGTGCCTCCACCCAAGCAACCACCTACTAAACATGAGGTGCAGACCCCTCCCCGTAGAAGTCGGAGCCCTAGTCCTGAGCAGTACTCTGATGCAGAGCAATCACCCCTTGAGGAATCCGCTAGTGGAGAGTCAGATGCCAGTCCAGAGCCATCCATGGGTTCACACGCCAGTAGCGCAGACACCACCAGATCCACTAAGCTGCATGAAGCCCTCAGGCCCCGGAATAAAGCAGGCCAGAAAGAAGCTTGCCAAATGCCACTGCGGCAGGTCCCAGGAATACCCATTAAAAAATGAGGAGGGTCAGGTTGAGACCGGACCGACTAGTCTAGTTTATGTGCCTTTCTCCACAACAGATTTATTGAATTGGAAAACACATTATGCTTTCTATACTGAAAAGCCCCAAGATTTGACAGAGTTAATGACCAGCATCATGCAAACCCACCAGCCCACCTGGTCTGATTGCCGCCAGCTCCTGGCTACCCTTTTTACTACAGAGGAGCGGGCACGGATAGTGTGTGCAGCCACTAAATGGTTGGTGGAGAACCCTGTAGCTGGGAGAGACCTAAATCTAGATCCCCAACAGGCAGCAGCTGCAGATTTCCCCAATGAAGATCCCAAGTGGGACCCAAATAAGGATGCAGGAGACAAAGCCCTCACCCGGTTTCGCCAGGCTTTACTGCAGGGCCTGAGGAAGGGAGGCCAGAGAGCTGAACATTGGGAAAGTAGCAGAAGTTCTGCAGCGCCCAGATGAGAGTCCGACTGCTTTCTATGAACGATTATCTGAAGCTTATAGACTTTATACCCCCTATGACCCAGCAGCTGAGGAGAATTTACGCATGGTGAATAATGCTTTTGTGAGTCAGTCCCAGGGAGACATAAAGCGAAAACTGCAGAAATTAGAAGGATTTGCGGGCATGAACTCAGCACAGCTGACGGAAATCGCACGAAAGGTATATGTGAATCGTGATGAAGAATGAAAAAGGGAAATTGACAGAAAGATGAGGAGAGAAGTGGATCTGCTTGCTGCAGCACTAGTGGAAGGACGCGGAGGAGGATATCCCTAACAGAAGAGCCAGAGGGCGAGGAAGGGCCGAGGGAGCGCTCGGCCCCCCTTAGGCGCAAAACAGTGTGCTTAATGTAACGCGGCAGGACATTGGAAGGATGCATGCCCGAACATGAGCTTCACCCCCCAGGAGGGGACGCGGGAGCGCCAGGAGAGCGGGGGGGGGGGTGCTTCCAGCAGCGAGGGGGGATGCAGCGCGCACAGTTTCAACAGTTCCAAAAGGAGAATGAGACTGCCATGCAGGGAGTGGCAGTCACCGAAGCAGGTTTCATGGATGGATATGAAGACTAGGCCAGACCGGGCTCCAAGTTCTTCCTGGGTCTCCAGGAGCCTATGGTCAAATTAAAGATTGGAGACCAGCATATGGACTTTATGGTAGACACAGGGGCTGAGCATTCAGTAGTAGCTAAGCCTGTGGCCCCTGTGTCCTCTCGATCTGTTACAATTGTGGGAGCTACTGGAACTAGTACCACAAGGCTTTTCCTGCAGAACCGCGCCTGTGAGCTAGGGGGGCAGCAGATAACACACCAGTACCTGTATATGCCTGAATGCCCGGTTCCCCTGTATGGGCCGAGACATGCTTGCAAAGCTACAAGCACAGATATCCTTTGTTGAAGGGGGAAGAATGGGAAATGACTATAAACTCAAAAGCTGCTGGTCTGATGTTGTTAACTGTCCCCCGAGAAGAAGAATGGCGGTTCTATTTACCTGCATCAAAAGCAACAAGTGCCTGTGTCCAGCATTGCAGCCCCGTCTGGAGTATGGGCGGAGAATAATCCATCTGGCCTGTGCGTCAGTATCCCTCCCAAGACCAGCAATTGAAGGTATTCATCGCCACCTGGAGAGATTATTGCAGTATGGACTTCTCAGAGCATGCCAATCACCCTGGAACACCCCCCTTCTTCCATTCGAGAGGTGACTACCGCTCAGTGCAGTATCTACGTCGAGTGAACAGTGCAGTTGAAACCATACATCCAGTACCAAATCCCTACACCCTCCTGGGACTGATTCCAGCCGAAGCCACTCATTTTACTGTTTTGGACTTAAACAATGTTTTTCTTTTTCTGTCAGCTTTTTCAGTCAGCTTTTGTTTGCATTTGAATGGGACGAGGACAACTCACTTGGACTCAAGTACCCCAAGGATTCAAGAATTCAGCCACTCATTAGGGCATCACTGACATAGGAAATAATGACATTTGCCTGCTAGCCCTCTCTGGAGCATTATTAAATAGGAAAATGCCTTTACAGCTTTGCCTCACTGCTAGGGCCCTCCTTTGTGTCACAAATAATCCAGCCCTGCAAATACAATGGAAGTTACACACAGCCTATAGGCCCCAGAGTTCAGGGAAAGTAGAGAGAGAGAGAATAAATCGTACCCTGAAGTCTCAGATATCCGAACTTTGTCAGGAAGCCCCAAGCTCTCCCCATTGCCCTTCTCCGAATATGTTCAGCCCCCATCATGCTATTAGGAGTACCCTCATTTGAGATCTTGTATGGGAGGCCCCCACCTATACTACAGAGGATAAGGGGAGATATGAATCAAATTGGATCAGAAATCACTAGGCAAGAATTGTTGGCTCTGAGTTCTGTTTTGCAGGGTCTTCATACTTGGGTGCAGGACCAATTGCCTATCAATCTAACCGAACCCTTGCACCCTTTCAAGCCTGGAGCCTCGGTGTGGGTAAAAGAGTGGAAGAAGACACCGTTGGCGCCTCACTGGAAAGGCCCATATAGTTTTGCTATCAACCCCAACAGCAGTGAAAGTGGCAGAGATCGACGCCTGGATCCACCACAGTCGAGTAAAGCCAGCAGCAGTTCCAGAGGCGCCCCTGGACTTCGATCGCTAATCCTGCATCACCGTTGCGACTCACGCTGCGAAGAAAAGATCCATCATCGTAAAGAACTTTGCCAATTTGTTCCTGAACATCAAAGAAAGAGACATCAGTTTTGTATTATCTATACTTCAGATCCTATCAATCCTTACCAACCATCCTCTACCACAGTACTCACCAAAGACTATAACCATGGTGATTACGTATTGCTGTTATTTCCTTCTTGCGGTAGCCCTAGGACTTTTAAGAACCACTCTTGCTTTGCCCCCTTGTGCGCCTGTATAACTACCACCCGAACTGGAATGCAAGTCACTCAGACTCTGTTTTATCACTCCTACTATACTTGCACCGGTGTGGTCAGCCTATGTATCTATAATGGTACAGAATTGAATGTTTGCACAAAGGGAAAGACTTGTACCTGTTTTTCAGACCTCGACAGAATCCATCTTACTATGTCCTGGAACTGAGATGGAATGATGAAGATGGAGCCCTTGTCGATGCTACAAGTCAGCTCTCTGATCCCAATCAACCTGCTTACCTGTATTTTGATGCTTGTGACTTGATTAATAGAAATAATTACTACAGGTGTGGATCATGGGAACAAGCCTACTACTATGATGAGAAATATATGTGTCCTGAAGGTGCGTACAACTGGGGAATATGCACTGGGATACAGTCCCCAACAACATGTAGCAGATCGTCGGACAGTGCACCTGAACAGTGCAATCCTCTACAATTTGAACTCTTCGATCCTAGCCAGTGGCAGCAAGGATTTCGATTCGGCCTGGGCATAGCAGGAGGTGGAGCTGACCCTGGAACCATCATATTCATCCAGCTGAATGTAAAGACTCATGTTTCTTCACCGTATCGCATACATCAGACCTTCCGTGAGGCCTTGGAAGCAGAATTTGTTGTTCCCCACGCTTCGCAGAATTTGTTCATTGAACTGGCTGGAGCCGGTGGCATCCAGCCTCCATGTCTCGGACTGTCTTTTCTGTGGAGGGACGCAAATGGGAGATCAGTGGCCCTAGGAAGCACAAGAACTGAACTATTCCGTACCATATAACCAAACTGATGTTCATAACACAACTAATGAATGGGTCCTGGCCCACTCCATCGTGGGTAGACTATGTTTTGCACGAACAGGACCACAATTGAGTGCACCTGTGGGACAGTTGGTCTGTTTGAACCAAAAACATTATAATGCCACTACCGGGAAGACTTCTTGGTGGTCAGGTGCCAATACTCCTGAACCTTCAAATCCTCTGATCATCTTTCCTCACTTAGCCAGGATATGGACTGATCTGGCTACACACAGCACTTGGCAAGCTCCACCTGGACTATACTGGATCTGTGGCACCCGAGCATATGCTAAGCTCCCTGCCAATTGGGGAGGAGCTTGTGTTCTAGGCACCATACGTCCCTCTTTCTTCCTTTTGCCTCTATCCCACGGAGAACAATTAGGGTTCCCTGTATATAAGAGCCGACAGAAGCGAGAGGCTCTGAAAATCAGCCAATGGGATAAATGGGATGCATCCTCCGAAGAATGGCCTCCAGAGAGAATTGTTTCTTATTATGGCCCTGCTACCTGGGCACAAGATGGTTCTTGGGGTTACCGCACCCCTATGTATATGTTAGATCGTATTATACGTTTGCAAGCTGTTGTTGAAATTATAACCAATGAAACTAGTAGAGCACTAACCTTGTTAGCTAAACAAGCCACACAAATGCGTACTGCCATCTATCAGAACCGTTTAGCATTAGATTATCTGCTTGCAGCCGAAGGTGTCGTTTGTGGCAAGCTGAACTTAACTAACTGTTGTTTTGCAAATTGATGATGAAGGGCAAGTTGTAGAAGATATAACTAATCACATGAGAAAACAAACCTATGTCCCAGTCCAAACATGGCATGGCTTGCAACTTGATGGCTGGTTTGGTTCCTGGTTTTCAGGCCTGGGCGGCCTGAAGACACTTGTCATACTTGTATTCCTGATTGTAGCTGTTTGTTTATGTATTCCATGTTTCCTGCCCTTATGCTTGCGTATGTTAACCTCTGTTATTGATGGTATTATGGACCGCAAAGCAGCGGCACACATATTAGCCTCATGGGATTATTACCCTATACCCCGGAGTAATCCCTCTACTAATCCTTCTACTATAATCTAATGTATTTTACTATTTGTGTGATTAGATTCGCACCCTTTCTCACTGGCGGGTGTGAATAATCAAAAGGGGGGAATGTGATAGGCGATGGCCTAGTATGTGCAGAACTAGGCCTGACTCCCTTCTCCCCTATTTAATATTAGTGTCTGCTTTGGAAAATTACAGAATGCTGTTAGTTAGTAGAGAGAACTGCTCTATACTGCCTTGATAACATTTCACTGTACTCCTGATAAGGAACTTAAAACTTTCTTTCTGTTTACAGTTCACAGCCAGATGTCTGTAGCTTGCCGCTTTTCTGTGTTCTTGCTGAGATGTGCCGTGGCCTTGTGCCTAGAAACTGGCAGAGCAGCGTTAAAATATTTTGTCTAGAGTTTGTAGCCCTGGCTAGAATAATGTGCTAAGGGAGGGCAGAGGTCTAAGCCCGGTCACAGATGGCTATTGGGGAAGGTATGAGGGCTACCTGGACCAATGAGAAGTTTTGCCTGTATTAGAATGGGAAAGAAGGGTATATAATCTGTCATTGGCCTGAGCTCAGGGCTCAGCCATTTTGTATGTAATTATTGTCTGAGTCTGTGCACATTAAAAAGGCTTGTGAATTCTTGTCAGTCGGACTCCGGGTTTTATTGGTTGCGCACACTCTGCCATTACAATATGACACCAGATAAAGACCATCATGGTCCAGAAAGGTGACAAGAGTAGGTGCACCTGCCACTCCAATGCAGATCATCCCTCCCCATACCTTGGTTTAGAGGCGTCGCACTGCTCCGTGCAGGTCACCCCTATTTGTTGAGATAAAAGAGACAGTTAAGGTAATTTTGATTTTATCCTATTGCTATAAAAGGGATTTACTGTATCTGTGCCATGCCATTTTGAATTCTGTCACTGTATTTGCCCCCATTTCTTCCATCGGGAGGGCGTTCCAAGCACCTCTCGTCTTCACTATGTAATGGTCTACCTCTGAATCATCTTTCTCTCCTTTAATCTGTTCAACACTCAGCTGGATGGCTTATCTTCCACCAGTGGTATTATGCTCATGTAACCCTATAATCTATTTAGAAGAGATAGTGAGAGAAGAAAAGGAGGAAGAGTAGCCCTGCATGTCAAAAGCAATATTAAAGCTGCTGAAATGCAGGGGACATGGGAAAGAGAAGCAGCACTCTGGATTGTGTTGGAAAGAGGGGGTGGCAATGTCGTCCATACTGGTGTGGTCTACAGGTCTCCAACTCAAACCAAAGAAATGGATAGTGAATTGATTATTAAAACTGCAAAGAAATCCATGAAGGGGGAAAGCGATCATATTGGGTGACTTTAATCTATCCAATGTGGATTGGAGTGTTCCTTCTGCAAGTCTGGAAAGAAGTAAAAAAAATTGTGGATGCATTCCAAGATGGGATACTTAAACAAATAATGATGAAACCGACCAGGGAGAGCTCCGTACTAGATTTACATAAGAACATAAGAACATAAGATCATAAGATATGCCATACTGGGTCAGACCAAGGTCCATCAAGCCCAGTATTCTGTTTCCAACAGTGGCCAATCTAGGTCATACGTACCTAGCAGTTTCCCCAAGGGACACAGGTTCCACAATGCTTGTATTGGTTCAAGCATTGATATCCTGGGTCCCTTCTTAATAATGGTTTATGGACCTTTCCTCCAGGAACTTGTCCAAACCTTTTTTAAACCCAGCTACACTAACAGCCTTTACTACATCCTCCGGTAACAAATTCCAGAGTTTGATTACACGTTGAGTGAAAAAATATTTTCTTTTATTAGTCTTAAATAGTTTACCCTGTAGCTTCATTGCATGTCCCCTAGTCTTTCTATATTCTGATAAGGTAAACAATCGATCTACGTTTACCCGTTCCACTCCGTTCATTAATTTATAGACTTCTATCATATCTCCCCTCAGCCGTCTCTTTTCCAGGTTAAAGAGCCCCAACCTTTTTAGCCTTTCTTCATAGGAGTAGCCTTCCATCCCCTTTACCATTTTGGTGGCTCTTCTCTGAACCTTTTCTAAAATTGCTATATCCTTTTTAAGATATGGCGACCAGAATTGCACACAATATTCAAGGTGCGGTCTCACCATGGAACGATATAGAGGCATTATAATATCTTTTGTTTTATTTTCCATTCCTTTCCTTATCATACCTAGCATTCTATTTGCTCTCTTGGCCGCCGCTGCACACTGGGCCGAGGGTTTTAACATGGTATCCACAAGGACGCCTAAATCTTTTTCTTGGGTGGTGGTTCCTAATGTGGAACCTTGCATCGTGTAACCATAGTTTGGGTTGTTCTTCCCTAGGTGCATAACCTTGCACTTCTCCACATTAAATTTTATCTGCCATTTTGATGCCCAGTCTTCCAATTTATCAAGATCCTCTTGCAATTTTCCACAATCCTCCTGGGTTTTAACAACTTTAAATAGTTTTGTGTCATCAGCAAATTTGATAACCTCACTCGTTATTCCACTTTCCAGGTCATTTATGAATATGTCAAAAAGCAGCGGACCCAGCACAGATCCCTGGGGTACACCACTATTCACCTTTCTCCATTGGGAAAATTGGCCATTTAGCCCTACCCTCTGCTTTCTATCTTTTAACCAGTTCCTGATCCACAGTAGTACACTGCCTCCTATCCCATGACTCTTTAGTTTTGCCAAAAGTCTCTCATGAGGGACCTTGTCAAAGGCTTTCTGAAAGTCCAGATACACAATATCAACCGACTCACCTTTGTCCACCTGTTTATTCACTCCTTCAAAAAAACATAACAGATTAGTAAGACAAGATCTTCCTTGTCTAAAGCCATGTTGGCTGTCTCCCATTAGGTCATGACTATCTATATGCTGAGTAATTTTATTCTTTATGATGGTTTCTACCATTTTTCCCGGTACTGATGTCAGGCTCACCGGTCTGTAGTTTCCCGGATCACCCCTCGAACCCTTTTTAAAAATTGGTGTTACATTGGCGATCCTCCAATCCTCAGGTATTAGAGATGATTTTAATGATAGTTCACAGATTACTGATAGCAGGTCTGCAATCTCAAATTTCAGTTCTTTCAACACCCTTGGATGTATACCATCCGGCCCAGGTGATTTGCTACTCTTCAGTTTATCTAATAGTTGTAGGACATCTTCCCGATGTATCGATATTTCCTTCAATTCTTCCACACCTTTAAATACCACTTCAGTCGTGGGTAACATCCCTACATCTTCCTCAGTAAAGACCGAAGCAAAGAACTCATTCAGTCTCTCCGCTATCGCCTTGTCGCCTCTTAGTGCTCCTTTAACCCCTTTATCATCTAATGGACCAACTGACTCTCTCACGGGTTTTTTGCTACGAATGTACTTGAAAAGGTCTTTATTTTGCGTTTTTGCTTCCGCAGCAAGCTTCTTCTCAAATTCTCTCTTTGCCTGCCTTATCAATGCCTTGCATTTGACTTGCCAGTGCTTGTGCTGTTTCCAGGTTTCATCATTTGGCTCTTTTTTCCATTTCTTGAAAGATGCTTTTTTGGCAACAACAGCCTCTCTGACCTCAGCTTTAAACCATGCTGGCAATTTTTTGGACTTCCTTCCACTTTTCTTAAAGCGTGGAATACAGCTGGTCTGGGCTTCCAAGATAGTATTTTTCAACAACACCCAAGCTTGATGTACGTCTTTAACCTTTGCAACTGCTCCTTTTAGTTTTTTCTTAACTGTTTTCCTCATTCTATCATAGTCTCCCTTTCGAAAGTTAAAGGGTAGTACTGTGGATTTCCTTACTATCCCTCCTCCACTAATTAAATCAAAGGCGATCATGCTATGATCACTATTGCCAAGTGGCCCCAACACCCTTATCTCTTGCACTACATCTGGTGTTCCACTAAGGACTAGGTCTAATATTGCTTCCCCTCTGGTCGGTTCATGAACCAGTTGCTCCAAGAAGCAGTCATTTATTTCATCTAGGAACTTTATCTCCCTAGCATGTCCTGTTGTGACACTGACCCAGTCGATGCCGGGGTAATTGAAATCACCCATTATTATTACTGCACTGTAACTTTTGCTAGCTTCCTTGATTTCTTTGAGCATTTCATCATCCATTTGTTCATTCTGGCCAGGCGGACGATAGTACACCCCCACTGCCATCGCCTTCCCCTTTTTACATGGAATTTCAATCCATAGAGATTCTACAGCAAATTTTGTTTCTTGCAAAACTTTAATCCTTTCTGACTCAATGCCCTCTCTAACATAGAGCGCAACCCCTCCACCAATTTGATCAGCTCTATCATTTCGATATAGTTTGTACCCAGGTATCACAGTGTCCCACTGGTTGTCCTCCTTCCACCATGTCTCTGATATTCCAATCATATCTAACCTCTCGTTTAGTGCTATATATTCTAACTCTCCCATCTTGTTTTGTAGACTTCTAGCATTTGCATACAAGCATTTTAGAGACTGTATTTTATTCATATTAATTTGGCTATTGGTAGACATGGGTAATTTGGGATCTTTAAGTTCTGTCTGCTCCATACTCGAGGGCATTTGGGCTACTTTACTCTTTTTTGGAACCTCTCTGCTTTTTGTAGTATCCTTCAAGGATACATTCTTCCGAACCATGCGCTCTTGGGCGACTGTCGGCTTTCCCCTATTATCTAGTTTAAAAGCTGCTCTATCTCCTTTTTAAAGGTTAATGCCAGCAGCCTGGTTCCATCCCGGTTAAGGTGAAGCCCATCCCTTCGGAAGAGCCCCTCCTTTCCCCAGAATGTTCCCCAGTTCCTAACAAATCCGAACCCCTCATCTCTGCACCATTGTCTCATCCACGCATTGAGACTCCGGAGCTCTGCCTGCCTATTGGGTCCTGCGCGTGGAACCGGAAGCATTTCGGAGAACGCTACCCTGGAAGTTCTGGATTTCAACTTCCTACCTAAAAGCCTAAATTTAGCTTCCAGAACCTCCCTACCACATTTTCCTATGTCATTGGTACCAACATGTACCAAGACAGCAGACTCCTCCCCAGCACTATCTAAGACCTTATCTAGGTGGCGTGTGAGGTCCGCTACCTTCGCACCAGGCAGGCATGTTACCAGGCGATCCTCACGTCCACCAGCCACCCAGCTATCTACATGCCTAATGATCAAATCACCAACTATAACGGCTGTCCTAACCCTTCCCGCATGGGCACTTGGCCCTGGAGAAACCTCCTCGGTGCGAGAGGGGTTTACATCACCTGGAGGACAGGTCCTAGTTACAGGATCACTTCCTGCCACACCAGGGTGATGCTCTCCTGTCACGTGACCTCTCTCCTCCATGGCAACAGGGATGCTGCCAGACTGGAGGTGGGACTTCAGGACTATATCCCTGTAGGTCTCGTCTATGTACCTCTCTGTCTGTCTTATGTTTTCCAAGTCTGCTACTCTAGCCTCTAGAGAACGGACTCGTTCCCTGAGAGCAGAGAGCTCCTTGCACCTAGTGCACACGTAAGACCTCTCACCAGCTGGGAGAAAATCATACATGTGACACTCAATGCAAAAGACTGGAAAGCCCACATCCCGCTGCTGGACTGCTGTCTGCATCTTAGTTTTAAGTTTGTGTTTAGATCTTTAAGTTCTATATGTACTAAAGGGTGCAATGGATATTTATACCACTAAAACTGTACCTAAGAAGTTTAATATACCTTGTTCACCTGAAGCTTAATTAATCTCAGGTCCTTGGTGTATGACTGATTTGGGTAATGAGCTTCACCTGAGAGCACCTCCTGTCTTTTAAGTTGTGCAAGTACCTATAAAGCTGTGATTTTCCCAGGGGAGGGTGGGTGTGGGGAGGGAGGGAGGGATATAACACTTAAAACGGAGTATGGGCTGGCTTTGGTGCACCCGTTTTCTTATCTGCAACTTTCTCACTATGTGGCTTCGCTTCCGGAGGCCGAGCTCCGCGCAGATCGTTCGGCGCAGATAATTGAATTTTTTGATCTGGGGGGAGACTTTCTGCCGTCCATTCGTCGTCTGCGAGTACGATTAGATGGCTTTCGGCAGTTGCCGGACTACCGGCCAGTGGAACTCGCATGGGCCGCAGAACTGCAGCGCGAGGTCCCCCCGGGTACTGTTCTTCGGGGTCTTCGGCGTATGGTTCACTTAGCAGAGGGAGTGCGATGGAGGGAAATACACTTTAAATCCCTGACACGGGTACACTTTTCGCCACGGAGGGCCTTTCGTAGCCACTTGACGGAGGATGGCAGTTGCCCGAGATGCTCGATACCGATGGCGACTTTATTGCATATGTGGTGGAGTTGTCGGCATCTTCGGCCATACTGGTCACGGATTGCTGCGTATATGCAAGACCTGTTGGGGCAACGGGTCGGTTGGGATGCCCTATTTGTTACGTTGGATTGCCTGGGACTAACCTTACCCAAAGGCAAGTGGGGGAGGATGTTGGTGCGTAAGGCCTGCTTGGTGGCCAAGGGACCCTTACTTCGTAGCTGGCGAGAACGGGACCCGCCGTCCTACTGGGAATGGCGGAATTCCTTTCATCAGTTGATGCTGACTGAGTGCTGGAGCGCTCGAGGTAACCCTAAGAGGTGGCTCACTTTCCAGGCGCTGTGGGATCCCTACATTCAGCGGTTGGGCCCCCGTAGTCGTAATGAAGTTTTGCAATGGGCGATACTGGAACCTGCCAATGTCGATGTGGGTGATTAGCTGTTAATGTGGGTGGTACACCAGTTTGCTTGGTCTGGGGGAGGCTCCCCGTACGGGTGTTGACCATGTCTCCGGGGGGGGGGGGAGGGGGGGGGGTCAAGGGGAGGATGTTCTACTACTTTATTGTAAAAAATGTAACACCACTTTTCTGTTGTTGTGCATCCCCTGATGTGGGGATCAGAGACCCACCCCGCTCGGGGGCTGTTGTGCTGTTTGTGATGTTGTGTTGACTTGGTGTTTAAATAAAGTTTTAAAAAAAAAAAAAAAAAAAAAAAAAAAAAGGGCTGCTACACAGTACCTTGTCCTGTGCTGCTGAGGAAAACTATATTCTGATTTGATTTAAATTATAGCTCTTTGCTGCTACTAGGCTCTAACCTATTATGAAATTTAAACTACAAGCTCTCTGCTGGATTCTAAATTTAACCAGAAAGCTCTCTTCTGTGTTTTAATTTGAAACTAAAAGTACTTTGCTGATGCTAGGCCCTGAGTGACTATGAAATTTAAACTACAGCTGTCTACTGGGTATGAAAGGTAACCAGAAAGTTCTCTTCTGTGTTTTTAAATTGAATCTTAAACTGTTGCTACTAGGCCCTGACTGATTTAACAAAAAAAATAGTGGGTTCACAGATTAATTAGCTTTAAAAGAAAAAAAATTCCTTTCAGAAAAATTCCCAGAAGTATATACTCACAATTTCAGATTTCTCTCCAGAAGTAACAGCCCCCCTTTCCAGTCCTTCAAGACAGGGTCACAGAGCTCTGGTTGAGCTATTTATGCTTGTGCTGATGATGTAAGCAGTGACCTACTTCCTGGGTAATTAACAGTCCTTGCTTGGATAGAAGGAGTCTTTCAAAATGGCCTTTTGAACTGCCAGCTGGTGTTAACACCTATTGAAAAAGCTTCACAGGTTGCTTGCCCACTAGGTAGAAGGCCTCTTTGTAAAGGTCTCTAGAAGACTTTATATGCTGCTCAAGGAGAATTGACCTTGTTTTGCCTCTTGTGCTAAGCTATATTCTGATTTGATTTAAATTATAGCTCTTTGCTGCTACTAGGCTCTAACCTATTATGAAATTTAAACTACAAGCTCTCTGCTGGATTCTAAATTTAACCAGAAAGCTCTCTTCTGTGTTTTAATTTGAAACTAAAAGTACTTTGCTGATGCTAGGCCCTGGGTGACTATGAAATTTAAACTACAGCTGTCTACTGGGTATGAAAGGTAACCAGAAAGTTCTCTTCTGTGTTTTTAAATTGAATCTTAAACTGTTGCTACTAGGCCCTGACTGATTTAACAAAAAAATAGTGGGTTCACAGATTAATTAGCTTTAAAAGAAAAAAAATTCCTTTCAGAAAAATTCCCAGAAGTATATACTCACAATTTCAGATTTCTCTCCAGAAGTAACAGCCCCCCTTTCCAGTCCTTCACCAATGGAGATAGCGTGTCGAATATCCAGGGGGGTGCCCATGTGAGCAGCAGCGATCATCACATGGTGTGGTTTGAGATATAAACCAAGGTGGAATCCAATCACAGCAAACTCAAAGTCCTAGACTTCAAAAACAATGACTTCAGTAAAATGGCGAAGTACCTGAAGGAGGAGTTGATAGAGTAGAAGGGGATAAGGGAAGTGGAATTGCAATGGGTGAAACTAAAGGAAGCAATAAAAGGTGCAACAGATACATACACAAGGAAAGTAAATAAAAACAAGAGGAAAAGGAAATCTATTTGGTTTTCCAAAGTGTCTGCACAAATAAAGGCAAAAAACACAGCTTTCAAAAAATTCAGAAGCTCACAAACAGAGGAACACAGAAAAGATTACAAGATCAACTAAAGAGAAATAAAGAGAAAATAAAGATAGCAAAATCTAAGGCAGAGGAAACGATGGCTAAAGATGTGATGTGTGGTGACAAAACCTTTTTTCAGATATATTCGGGAGAGGAGGAAACTCAGAGGTGGAATTGCAGGACTCAAAAGTGCTGGGAACGGATTCATGGAAAGTGACATTGAAAAGCGAAAATGCTAAACCAATACTTCTGCTCTATTTTCACTGGAGAAAATCCTGGAGAAGAACCACCCATGATTGACAAATATACAAATGGGAATGGAGTAGATACTACACCATTCATAAAGATGATGTGTTAGAACAGTTTGCAAAACTGAAAGTGGACATGTTTATGGGACCAGATGGGACATAACCCAGGATACTGAAAGAGCTCAGAAAGCTTCTAGCAGGGCCTTTAAAGGATGTTTTTTTAGATCCTTGGAGACAGACGTTCCATAGGAGTGGGAAGGGCTGATGTGGAACCTCTACACAAAAATGGTAATAGGGATGAAGTGACAAACTACAAGCCAGTAAACCTTACCTCGGTGGCGAGAAAAGCAATGGAGGTGCTCCTGAAAGAGCAAAGTGTGGATTTCCTCAAAACCAACAGGTTGCATCTTCAGAGGCATCATGGTTTTATCAAAGGACGTTCTTGCCAAACAAGTCTGATTAAGTTCTTTGACTGGGTAACCAGAGAACTGTTCCTCATAGGAGGCTTATCAATAAACTCAACAGCTCGAGGATGGGTCCCAAGATGGTGAACTGGATCAGAAAATTGTTTGACTGACAGACAACAGAAGGTGACGGTAAACGGAACTCTCTCGGATGAAAGGAATGTGAATAGCGGTGTGCCCCATGGTTCTGTCCTGCGACTAGTACTGTTCAACATATTTGTGAGTGATATTGCCGAAGGGCTGAATGGAAAATTCTGTCTTTTTGCAGATGACATGAAAATTTGCAACACAGTGGATTCCCCTGAGGGAGTGGAGAACATGAGGAAAGATCTACAAAAGCTGGAACTATGGTCTAATGCTTGGCAGTTAAGATTTAATGTGAAGAAGTGCAGTGTCATATACTTGGGAAGAAAACATCCAAGGAACTGTATGAGATAGGGGGCGATAGGCTGGTGTGCACAGACCAGGAGAAGGACATCGGAGTTATTGTTTCTGAGGATCTCAAAGTGGCGAAACAGTGTGACAAGGCAGTGGAAAAGCCGGAAGGATGCTGGTTTGCATACAGTCGAAAGAAAGAGGTACTAATACCACTGCATAAGTTGCTGGTGAAATCTCACTTGGTATATTGTGTTCAGTTTTGGAGACCGTATCTCGCAAAGGATATGAAAAGGCTGGAAGCAGTTCAGAGGAAGGCAAACAAAATGATTTGGAGCCTGTATCTGAAGACTTATGAGAAGAGACTTGAAGACCTAGCTATGTACACTATGGAGGAGAGGAGGGACAGTGGAGATATGATTCAGACCTTTAAATACTTAAAGAGTATTAATGGACAAACAAACCTCTTCCAAAGACGGGGAAGTTGTAAAACTAGAAGGCATAACATGAGGCTGCAGGGGTGTATACTGAAAGGCAATGTCAGGAAATACTTTTTCACTGAAAGAGTGGTGGATGCTTGGAATGCCTTCCCAATGGAAGTGGTGGGGGCAAACACAGTGACAGAATTCAAAATGGCATAGGATAGACACAGTGGATCCCTTCATAGCAACAGGATAAAATCAAAATAAGCATAACTATCTTTTAAATCTGATCAACTAGGGGTGGCCTACATGGAGGCAGTGGGTACACCCCTAACAAAGGCATGGGGAGGAGTGACCTGCACCTACTCTTGCTTCCTTGCAGGGCAGACTAGATGGACCATACTGGCCTTTATCTGTCATCATATACTATGTTTCTATATAACCCCTTAAGACACTTCACAGGCTCCCTACCCATTTTCGCATCTAGTTCAAACTTCTATTTACCTACAAGTGCATTCATTCTACGGCTCATTACTAGCTTTCCTCTGTTATTTCACTCTACACTGCTCCTCAGGAACTCCAGTCCTCTGGCAGAACCCTTGAATCTGTGCCTTCTCTGCCACTGCCAACTCCAGACTTTGTTGATTCCACCTTGCTGCTCCATATGCTTGGAACAGACTACCTGAATCAGTGTGTTGGGCTCCTTCTCTGGCCCTATTTAAGTCCAGGCTGAAGACCACCTCTTTGAGGCTGCTTTTGAATCCTGATGCTCTTCATTTTCTTGTCCGCTACTTCTGTGTATCTTGCTATACTCTAGTCCCCAGTTCTGTGATGTTTAT